>JAQGBQ010000540.1:0-19852 GCA_034698485.1 Vertagopus arboreus | reverse complement strand
ATTTTTCTGTCTGCTTAGACTAGAAAAATTCATCCAAACTTAAAATTCCAAATTTTATTTTAGTTTTTTAATTATATCGGTTCACCTGAGTCAGTTAGTGCAGTGTTGACCTAGTATAAGCCCTCGGACCTGAAATTGTCTTTCAAACGGTACTGGTTTCATTATTGTGCGACCACTCTATCGGGCCCTGTGCGTGTTGCGGTTAAAAAAAATATGTTTTTGAATATATTTAATTTTAAAGGTTGTACAACACATGGGGCTTAGCAAATTATTTTGAAATATTCTACATAAAATTCTTCATCATACAAAAAAAAATCAGAATCTTTTCATTAGTTTGTCTAAGAGAATTACAGAGTTGAAGTGCCACTCTTGACTCCCTGATTTTGCTTAGTGATAACTACTCTGGAGCCTTAACATATTTGATAAGATGGAGATTAATTAATTTTAGTTTTCTTGTTCACCGGGTGATAATGTGCATTCTGTTTCAAATTTCCAATTTGTTTAGTTTCCATACATCCCTCTATCTTTAAAATATTTTTATAAATGGCTGGATTTGAAAACAAGAACAGCTATCGACATTTTACACATTTTTTTATTACGACCGGTAGCACCCTGACAATTGACAATACAACATAAAGTACAACAAGAATATGTACCATATTGATGCATATCATATTCATCCAGACAAAAATTATTTTCGTCTCTATTTCGGTATTAAATATTGAGAATAATTAATTAACGATTTAAATATAATTTTTATAACAAATTTCTATTTCTAGGGACATAATATTATACATAGTTTTGGATTTTAAATAGGTACTGCTTTCTAAAAGGTACAGAATAACAACGTTACATCGAGTACAAGTAAATATTATGACATTATCATTTTTTGTTTAAAATTTTTTATACAATATTTTCCAGTTAGTTTTATCTAATTTTTAATACAGGTAATTTTTATTATTGTTCACGTTACATTTTTTCATCCGCATTAAAAACATTAAATGCAGATGTGGTCATTGTTAGCTTATTTTATCCACCCATGTTTTGGCCTTTGTTAATCTATCTTTACTTGAAATTTACAAATTACATGTTTTCTTTTCCATTACAAATCCCCCAAAAATTACTGTCCAGGTTAATTAATGATTTAAATACAAATCCTAATAAACAAATTAAAGAAGTCCTAACTAACTTATCAATTAGTATCAAATGCCACATATTTCTGAGTACTCAATTAATTAAATATAACTATTATCTAAATGCTAAACAGCTATAATCTACAAATATAAAGTACACACTGGGGACTAAGGATAGTAATACAACACTCATTTTTATTCGATTTTTATTTATTTTAAATAAAACAATTGAAACAGCTAACAATTAATATTCCGATACAAATGGTACACAACAATTAACAATGCTAAAACTAATGTAGAAGTATAAGCTTATTTAACTATTGGTCAAACTGAAAAAACTTATAAATTAATTTTAAAATCGAGGGCTTGACATTGTAAAAATTGAAACTGATCGATAGTTCATATCGATGAGTCTGTAACGGTGACCCTTTTCCTCGACGAGTTGAGTATCAAAGAGTAAACCTGTGTGGATAGATTTATTCTGTTTGAACTTCGAGATGTCGAGGAATCCGTTTTTGAAGCGTCGACTCGAAGTGCCGAACAACAAGATCGACTTGTTAGCACCGCCTGCAAACATTTTATAAAATAAAGGGTTAGAAATATTTTTTTAATACATTTTTACAATTACATATTTATTTTTTATGGGATAAAAAATTACTTGTTATGTAAACAAGTAATTTATTTAAATAAAATATTATGCTATCGATTTTTTGGGGTTTTTGGTTTGATAAATCTTATTTAATAAGCTGCTCTTGATAACTACAATTGAAAAATTGAGAAAGCGATAGTTTTCTATTATTAAATACCTTAAAACCCGAGCGATACTTCTTGTTGAAGAATGCGTACAAAATTGGATTAATACCTAAAAACAAGACAAAATCAATCAAATGAATTCATATTAGAAGTAGAATAGTAACAATTATTTAACGCATTTTGAATACATGAATTGGAGCTGCCCAGCCACTGAGCCATGGGGGTGATTGTTCGGATTAATTGGTCCTCCCATTCACTTGGCGGAGGTCCAAATTTCACCCGGGTAAATATGGCATATAAAGGTAGCCACGACAGGGCAAACAGGACGCAGACCAGCAGCAACATTTTAATCACCTTCATTTTAGATCTAGCGTTCCAAAAACATTCATAATTAAAATTTAAATATAAATTGAATAGAAAGTCAGTCAGGACCAATAGACTATATGTTTGAGGTCAAATTTAGCCCTGTTGAATTTAGCAGGACCGGCTATATATGTTTAGCTAGTGAAAATAAGGTCAGAAAAACTAAATAATTAAGAAGTTTGGATTGTTTACGACTCGAATATATCAAAACCCGTCGACAGATTTCCAATCCCTTTCGGTGAGTTTTTACTTTTTATTCTTATTTAGCTGATCTAACCAACTGTTGCAATTGTTTGACCAAACTTCGCCGGTAAAACAGCTATATTTATTCTTGTGATCTTGACTGAAAATTAATTGAATATAAATTAGAATACCTCTGGACGAGCAGTTCTGTAGATAGATTTTTCGTCTCTTGTGGAATCTTCCTCATGGACACCCGTCGTAGTATAAGGGTGTAGCAAATGGTTATCAGGGTCAAAGGAAGCAAGTAGCAGAGAACGAGGTGGGCTACGATGAAATATATATTTCCAAGCTTTTGATCTGGCCATTTCTCTGTGCAAACCTGTATTATAATAAATAATTAAACACACATTTGAATACATAAAAAATGTTTGAGACCGTTTTATACACACGTTCATCCACAAAATTCAGAATGAATAAATATGAAAATATGAATAAAAATCTGCATTTAAAAAAAACACATGAATCCTTTTAAATATATAAGAGAATATTATTCTAAAAACTCCGGTCACTTAAGCGGTTTCTCTCTAAACCAGAAACTAACATTGTATTACTAAAAATAATTTACAAATTACTATCTCTTAAGCATTTCCGATACGTACTTAATCGATTATATAGTCAAGGACCATGGAATGCTCAACTAGCAAATTTGTAAAGTTAGTAGCAGAAAGTAAATACATTGATGCAATTGATTTGATATCTCAGCAATAAAATAAACTTCTCCATTAATTCCTATTCATAAAGAGCCATAGGAAAATAAAAGTTCCATACAATATATTTAGATGCATTCGATGAAACCAGACTATATTTTTTTTATAATTTCCAGGCCTCCTAAATATATAAATTGTGTACGGTGGACTGTGGTTGGTCATAAAAATGGGTCAAACCATGATGAATTTATTTCCTTATTCAGGACGTCTGTTAGCTAAGTTTGGAAATACATGACAACTCTTTATATCATACTGGTATCTGTATAGTACAACTACTATATTACTTTCCAAGATTAGATGTTGTTATTACACTCGAACGACTTTTATTATTACGTTAATGCACTAAACCTTCCAGACTTACAGTTTGGACTTTTCCAGACACTAGAATACTTTGTACTCGAATGTAGAACTATTTGTATCGAGTTACATCCAACAATTCAGTATTGCACAAAGCTTTTAAATCTTTTGAAGCTGTGTCACTAAACGCTATGCTGTTGCTGGTGGCAGATGGATGACAACCAAAACCGAAAGTGTCCCGGATGTAATCAAATGAAATTAGACACAACCATAAAATACAAAATAACAAACTGCAGAAACCAGAGACTCAAAATCTAAGTACTTTTCATGGAAATTTTTAATTTAAAATGCAATCGTTTTAAATAATTTTTTATTTATTTTGAGACCTTACCATGAGTTCACTACTTGGAAGGTTGGGATTGAGAGGTGTTAATTGGAAGAAAATAGCCCACGGGAGTGTCACCGAGAATGAAAACGTCCAAATAATGATGATAAGGATTCGACAGACTCTGGAGGAGATTTGACATTTCATTGGATGACAGATCGCCAAGTATCTCTCGATGGCTATGGCAATCAACGTGTCAATTGACGCTGAGACTGAGACTCCTTGCAGGTAGGGGACAATTTTGCAGATCCATTGGCCTAATATCCAAGCTGAAATGGACAAGATCAAAAAATCAATCGTTATTTTTATGGTTCATTAATTATTTTAAAATCCCTTGAAAATAACATCTTAAAGCACATGTTTAGTGTTGCTGTTTGTTAAACTTTAGTTTAATTTAATTGTCAATACTAAACATTATTAAACTTATTTTCCAATTTAAAAGCCCCAAACTTTTAAAAGCTCAAAAAATACACAATTTTATTTGTATTAATATATTTTATTTTGTTTAATTATTTTAAATCCCGAAAAGTTTAATTGTTTAAAACTGTATTTATAATTTAAAATTTGAATCTACAAAAAAAAACGAGCAGAAGTTCATAAAAATAAAAATAGTAAAATTTACGAACAAACATTTGCAATTTTACAAGACACTAAATTTCGAATGATTAACACGAAGCAATTTATCTTTAAACCGGATATGAGTGTACCAAGAACTCCTTGAGAGTTTTCAGAGTTTCAAACGACACAAGATGAAGCATTTCCATCATTCCTCAAAGCAAACGAAGCAACTAATCCACGTCATAATCCGTCAACAAAGATATCATCGCTTCCATTCACTTTATTACATAAACAAGATTTACTATTCATATCTCCTATTACAAACTATTATAAAAAACCAAAAAGAAACTAGAACTTTTTCCTTAGACTGTCCTGGATCTTATTACGTTCAACCGAGTCCACCAACATTATTATTACAAATATCTACATCTTCCTTCATATACTTTGGATAAATGTTTACAAACTCTGTGTAAGTATAAGGTGGCCAAGCCATTTGTTTTACCAACTACTATAATAATAACATGCGTCCCAGACCAGGAAAAACTTTCTTTATAAGTTTACAACTTTTGTAAAAATACTTCCTCCTTTCTCTTTATCATCTATTGCAATAATTTATAATATGCATAGCCTATCATCAAGATATCAACTATTCTGGATTCGGGATGTTTATACACAAGGCCAGGGGGAAAGTCTATATAGAATTTCGAAACGATTGCCTTTTTTCGGCTTGGCTTGGCTTTGAGTTTAATAAAGAAAAATACTTTTTTTGAAGGTTATATTTGTAGGATTGTACGATGAGAAGACAATACGGATATAAATGTCTTTCATCCTGTGTGCGTAGCAAAGCAATTGTAATAAAGATAGCGAGGAGATCATTGCCAGGCTCACGAAGATGGGATGACAAGTGTTTTCTCGGGTATTTTTTACAAAGAGATATTGGAGACACGAGGCAAATATTGGGATCTGAGTGACAGTTCTGATTCAAAATTACTCAGAGCTGTTCATAAGCTACTGGCTCAAAATATTCTAACTGTTGATGGAGGTTGGAGGTCTTCGTTTTTTAAAAATTGCTTGCCAAAGTTAACAACTTTTTCAAATTTATTTATATTTTTCATGAAAACTTGGGAAAATATAGAGGAGATTTTTCAAAGGCTTGTGAAAAAATAGATCAATTTTGGCTAAATATTTCATTTTTCAAAGAAAAATTCTTGAAATGTCAATTATCATTTTTCACTTACCAACCCTGTAAAAATTTCGTGTCGTGAATTTAAATTCATTTAGTTTAAGGAGGTCAAAGTTAACCGATTGTGACATTTACAAAAATGTCATGTAAATAGGTGTGACGACCTTCGACACTATATACAAAAGAGACCGAAAAACTGCAAATGTCCCAAGGATCTTATAGGTTCTAGAGTAAAGTAGATCGGTCTGTGGTGACGGTTGGTCATATAGAATTTTATATTAAGCCCAGAGAGTTACTCAGAAATCAAAGTATTGTCATAAAATAATGGCCGCGGTTTTGTGATCTTGTTCAGAATCCGTATTATTACGTATTACCCTCCGATCTTTGATACATTTAATATCTCCGCCAACAAGGTTATTCTTCTACTATGTGCTATAATGTAGGATGTCCAACTATAAAAACATTATTAGAACAAAAACAAACGCGCTTCCTTCCTTACGCACTTTCGAGGTTTTTGGACTTTCTTTTAGAATCTTGGCTATAGAATCTCCACCAGTTATAATAAAAACATATAATTTTGCGTTTGGCAAAATGGTTTATTCGTTCGTATTTGGAATTGTTTGAATTGTCACATTCTTTTTTTTATACAACAGGGAAATTTGTTCAGTTTGTCAAGTTTGTCAGTTCTACTCAAAGGTTTTTGGAACAACATTTTATTTTACATTGTAAAATGTAAACTGAACAAACTTTTCCTTTAATTAAAAAAGTGTGTGAAGAAAGTCAAAGACACATATTAATATTTAATGTTAAAATGTGATTCAGCAAAAAGTTTCAACTTACAGATTTTAAAAATTTGAATAATATATTTACAACTGAATAAACTTTATTAAAAACAAATACAGCTAATTATCTACCGAACGTTTGAAAAATTTCTAACCCTAGATAATTGTGATTACGATCATTTACTCTTTCTTTTTATTTTTAAATGTTACATTTTTAAAAAATATATAAATAACATTGCCAGTAAAGTAAACTTTTGTATATTTTTGAGTCATAAAACTTGTGTCAACAACTTTTTCAAGTTTATAAAATTTTAACCTTAGAAATCGCATTAAATGTTTTACAGGGATGTCACAATAAACGCGGATTATTTTATGATTTTATTGGTTCAACCATTGTAAACAAAATTAAAATTTCAGATTTGTGTAAAATAACTGTTTCAAAGAATAAAAACTTCGACAAATGCCGAACTGAAATACACAAGCCAATGGCGAAAAAATCAATTATGACAAAACAGCAATCATAAATCAATATTACCATCAGCATATCTTGTAAACTTGTAACTTGTAAAACTTATCTTCTGAGCTAATAATTATTAGAAAAATCTTCCAACTGCATTCTCCGATTAATAACTATAAAATTAATATTTTATGAACCCTCTAGAATCCGTCGAAAACAACAATCATTAACAGCTACAAAACTAATTATCTCTAAACAATTAAAATCACCACTTCTTATCAAAATTCAAGATTTAAACAACAAAGGCACAAATCGGTACTATGTACATTCGTAAACCCTCTGCTAATAAATATCCTGGAAGGGTAAAAGACAAAACTTACATGCTCGAACAATTACCATAAAAAGTCAATACATAACACTTTGACCTCTCAACCGACACTAAATAGATTGCGTAAGAACTCTATAACCCTAACAATGTCTTACTTCTCTCTCGGATATCATCTGTGTTTGCTTTACTACCGGAATAAGTGTCTGCCAAACCCTTACTATTAACTATAAGGAAATACTACTGCATAAAAATCATTCCCAACATTTCCAAACTACTATTATATATCCAAGCCGTTTAGGCTGTTCAAGAGTTCTGTAGAGATCCTAGACGCTGACTAAGCACATTCAAAGATCTTGATCGTCCCGAGACATTCTAGACAGTTAGCATTACCAGAAATAGTCTCTTCTTCCTTCATAAATACAAAACGCTAGGAAAAATTTCAGAGAGAATTTCTTTTAAGACTTCAAGAGTCTCGAAAGAAAGCTTTAAGCTTATAGGATTATTAAGAAGTTATGAGGGTTAAGAAAGATTTAAATGGGTTAACCCCACAACCTATTTCATTCAATTCTTTGAATGTTTGAAACAGATTTTTCTACAACAAAAGCTCATGAGATGAGATGAGATAAAATAAAAGTAAGGGAAAGTAAGAGAAAGCACTCTACGCACTTTATACTCACACGCATTTATTATTCACAGTAGTTTTTGGAGTACTTTGTCATAAAATAATGATACATTCTTCTGGTTACTTAACTCTTTAGCTTTTGGTTTTAACATTTGTTCAACTTGCTGAAAGAGAATATACTAAAATTATGTTTGAGTAATATTTCTGTATAAAAAGGGTTATAAAATATTTATGCTTAATTTCTGGGGAAGATTTTGACACAAAATATATGCGTTTTTATGCGTCGAAATGGAAGCAAACTTTTAATATCAAACATTGACCTAGAACTAGCTTTTGTCAATTTCAGCACCTACGTACTCATAATTTTTTTTTAGTGTGGTCAAGTTTAAGAGTTTTGAATAATTGGGATCTAAATTTCATTATGTTAGCTGACTTATTTTTCTAAAAAAATAATATATATATATTGATTGTTTTTATTATGTTATTTTTACCAGAAAACCCAATAAAATAATACGACCTATTCTGTGGGACTATTTTAATTTAAATCCCATATTTATGGGTTTGTAATTTTATTTCAAATTTCTAGATGAAGATTCTTTTCATTTTAAGAAGTTTATGAATGAGCCTTTAAAAGTATTGTAAGCCGAAAAGCAGAAAACCACTATTGATGGGTCATATGCTTTAACTTTTTGATGTAAATTATTATTCTTTTTGGAGTTTTAGAGTGACTTTGGACAATTCCGGAAGCAATTGCTTCACTCAATTGAGCAATTCTGGAATATGTGGATTTTTACTTCCCGAATGGAGTCTGGACTCTGGACAGCTGTTTTTTTTTATAGATCTTTTCAAGAAGAACAAAATTATTGCAAACATTTCTTGAATATGGCTTGAGGATTTTTTTATGGACTTTCTTACATTTCCGTATGTTACAAAACTAAAAAATAATGGAAAATTTCATAATTTCAAAACAACAGAAAGATAAAAGTTCATAATCTCCAGAAATTAAAACTTCTGTGTAAAACCCACAAACAACAAGCCCCACCTGAGACTAATTAGACAAGTACAACTAATATTACATTACGCTAATTATCTACGAATTATTTAATCCAAAAAATTGAAAGTACAATAAACATTGCAAGAAAACCCTTGGAATACCGATACCAATAGGTTGAACGTCCACTATGGACCTGAAAGTCAACTACAGTTCAATATCATTTACTTTTTCCTAGTCCTTGAAGAATGCGATTTTAATTTATTCAAACCCGTGAAATTTACCGACCTCATTACGCATATTACGCTACTTTGAATAATCTAGACATAGATGGATATAAATTTCTCAAACCCTCTTTAATAAAATCACAATGAGGCTATACAGCCAACAATGTTGACATGTCATATGTATATGTTGTATGTGTATGTAGACCCTAATACCAATTTAGTTATGATCCCCTAGGGTATGACACACATAACGTTCTTCCAGGTAAGTGTCATTTTAACCTTAACCTCATCTCCTCATAATTTCGCAAGTTACAACCGGAGTTAAACCTTCTGGATTATGAAAATTCCTCTATCATTCTCAACTAATGCACACAATCCTTTCCCAAAATTTCCACTAAACTGTACCACTGAATTTTGGTAGAATCGAAAGGAAGTTGGATGTATAATTAGGTTTAGTAATCATAAATAAGCCACGAGGTTAGGGGAATTTAGCCTAGAAATGTTGGAAATAGTAGGAAACTAGAAATCGATTAGTGTCTCAGCAAATGAAGGAAGTTGTTCGTTTTGTATCTCCACTTGTACTTACTTGTGTATGTACATATTTGTATGTATGTACTTCAATAATAATATCACTGGGATATTTTACTATTATTTTATATGGGAAAAGTTGGCAAGGAAGCTATTTAGATATTCGGATATTTTAGATAGAGAGAAGTCTAGAGAGCCAATTGCCTCGTTTGTATGTTAATATCCATCCACAACTGACTAGAACATCTAAACTTTGCAAGGACTAATGAACCATGTGGCTCGACTGTCTATTTCTTGCATAATATTTTAGAGACACATTGGGACTGGATATGGATTAGAGGTGTTTAGCAAGAGGATTTAGTTCGGTATATCAACCTCCAAGTTTTGTTTATCTTTTCAATTATGCGGACACGTTTCGTTATAAGATGTCATCAATAACCAGCATGACAAAAAGGGTTGAGAGCATAGCAGCACAGATCTTTTAGAAGAAGTCTATGTTTTTATTTTTGGATGGATGGATACTTTTCTTTGTATGTCAATTTGAAATTCTAAAATGATGCACAAATTCGTATTTTTTTAAAAGCAGGAATTTAAAAAATTGGACTTTTACTTTTATGTCTACTTTGATTTAAAATTTGCTTTTTGAAAATGCCAACAACAAAATTGGATTTTTTAGGCAAAAAACTAAGTTACAATTCTGGTTTGTAATTCAACAAATGTTAATGCAGCTATGTAAATAATAATTACAAAATAACCCTCCAATCTACCAGGAATGGTAAAAAATAAATCTTCTGAGGTAATGGGATACGGTAGTTTAGACTTGTCAAATTAATTCCATTGATTTAAAAAAAAATTAACAATGCAAGAGTTTTGAAAAATCAAAAATTCAACGACCAACAAGGTCCGTTATTTTATCTATTATACTAATTTACTGCAGACACAGATTTTTAATGACATCAATATCCTAGAAATATTGGGAACAAGTTGAACTATCACAAGAAATAAGTTCAATAAAAAAATAAAAAACTTTCTAAACATCTTAAAATAGTTTCGCACCTTTATTGAGATAATGGGTAGTTGAATTTTTTAGATTAAATGTAGAATCTATATTCACCTCTTTTTAATTTTAATACCATGCTAGTAAAATCTAAAAAAATAGTTGATTTTGCTTACGTGTAATAAGATTGGAAATGAGTGTAGCCGGAAGACAAAAGACAAGAACAAATAAATCCGCTACGACCAAATTAAGAAGAAAATAATCCGTCGCACATTTTTTAGTTCGAATGATGACAGAAGCAACTATCGTATTTCCTACCAACCCTGATATCAAAACTATAAAGTATATCACTGCCCAAACAATACTCACAGGGACTGAATATCTCCAGTACGGTTCCATCTCGAATATTAATATAATTTAATTAATAAATATCACATTCAAAAATCTCACAGCTCTGTAGAAATATCTAGGGAAAAAATTCTTATAATTAAATTCCATTATAATTAATTAATCAGATGAGCTTTATAATCAGATGAAATTTTGGGAATCTCGTCGGCCGATCCATAATTTAATCAAAAACTCTTGCAGCTACTGTTGCAAGCTAATATGTGAATCAATAACGAAGAATTGAAGAGTCACTTTAAGACAAGGATGGAATAATTTAATCAATTTTCAAATAAGCTTATGAAGATTGACGATTGAGCTTCTACGAGATTGAGCTAAGAGAAACTGTTGAGGTTAACTATCTTTGGTTTTGCATCTCGAGAGATCAGATTGACTCCTCCGATCTCCAAGAAGGTTCCAAAGGACTAAACATTATTTTTCTGGAGAGGAACTCCAAGTTCTGCTTGAATCTTCTTGAGCAGAGTCCGCTTTTCCGGTCTCTAGGAAAAGTTTCCCAGCAGCTCCACGTACCATAATATTATTAGTATCATCATCAGAGGAGCCTGTGTAGTAGTAGTAGAAGTAGAACTGTGGAATATATTATATGTACAATGGATAGAAGAGTATCATCATCCCACCCTCACTTTCGGTATGTAACTTATGTGAGATATAGAAAGTATTTCATTCTGTTAAGAGATATAGTAGATGCCCGGGTATTTTATTCCTGAAACCACTTAAGCCCCAAGTCAGTCTCCTTCTGTAAACCACTGGAGGAAGGAGGCTCTGCTCACTTAATGAAATGAGGAATTTTACAAAGTTTCAAGTCCTTCTTCTTCTACAACTTAACTGTTATGATTATTATATGATACGAGGAATATTAGCTAAGCTTTTTCGAAAAACTTGTAACTTGTGAAACTTTTTCTTGAATAAAACTTAAAAAGCCAGGTATCATTAATTCAACCACCAGCCATGTTCTTGTCTTGTCCCGCAGAGCCCGGAGAAAGAATTCAAGTAACAAGTCTTATATAAAAAGGGTTGAAGAGTGATCCGTGAAATCGACAAATCGTCGGTGGTGGTAGTAGTAGTATAGTAGACGAAAACTCTCAGAGGATAAAAAAAATCGCAGGAACTTTTACACTGTAAATTACCCTTAAGGTATTACAACCTTAAGCCTTTAGCAAATATTATTATTACACCACTGGAATCTATGCGGACTACTTGCAACTGGTAATATTATTGGTTTAGACTTTGCTTTCAGTCTATGGTCACTTATACGGTTATATGCTAACGGGTTTGGTTAAAGTTTTGGACCCCGTTGGTTTTCGTTATCGTTTGGTTTCCCAGTTATAGCCCGAGTTGGTCCAAGTTTGGCTTTCACCATATAAATCTATTGAGTCTATTATTGCTTCCATGGGATTCCTCGAATTTTCTCTGTCTGCCTAAATTCTTCCATGGAAAGTGGAGTACATATCTCTGCATTTTTGGTCGACGACAACTTTTTATAAACAAACTACTGTGTATGCTATCAGCTATATAGTAATATGAACTACGAAAACAACCACATCGAGCACAGCTTTGTATTTTTAAAAATTACGAATTGAATTTAAATTCTTGCAATATTTCCTTCAGCATGTTGCATCTCTATTAATGTTATTACTTCTACGATCTCATGTACAAAACTGACAAAACTCGTGTAGAATGTGGAATTAAAATCACAAGCATCATCATGTCATTTCGGTATGTTTGTTATTACTGTACGAGTAGCATTGTAATTTAAAATCTGCAATCTGTGGATCTGCAGATATGTTAATATAGTTCATACTTGATGATAATGATCTCTGGCAAAACTCTAAAAAGTTGCAAACAACTCTATTAGCATTCTTTCAACCCTTTGATGTCTGCATTGGACTCTCAAAAAGTATCCGAGCTTATTTAATAAAACTGACCGGCACAATAGAAAATAACAAGGCAGTGTGGACCGATGCTGATGATGATAATAATAATAAGTCACAATCAGAATGACATTAGCCAAGTCCCATTGTGATTACAAGTCTCAATTGTTTCAGCGGCTGCTGTACAGCAAACCAGAATATAAATAGTACGATATTAATTCTATCTACGTGATTTAGATACGAATGATACTGTAAACATGATATTCTTCCAAGAGTCCAACAAACTTTATGAGGTATTACTATATTGCAAATAGAAGAATCGCAATAATGATGTCTATTATTGCGACTCCTATTTATGTTCCAATTTATTTGGAAAATTGGACGATTTTTTGTTTAACCAGTGAAAAAGTTGGGTTTCTTATATCTTTCAAATTTGAATTTTTTAAATTTATTGTTTTAATGAGAATTTATTTAAAAAAATACATTTTCAACAAAAATTATAAAACATTTAACAGAAATTAGGTAACTTAAATTCATCCCTAAACTTGGTGTTATGTGATGCTTTACGGTGGATTACAGGTGTCGATTTATTTTTATTCAACTTCAGATACAACTGTTCTAGCTACGAAAAAATCAAGACATTCTTATAATAATATTAATTGTACCTTTACCACACAAATTCTAGCAATTTTATGAATATGATAGTCCAGATTTTTTTTAAATAAAAAGAGTTTTAATTTTGCTCAAATGGATTGCTAAATAAGACAAGGTAACTTCAAATCAAGTGCAAATGGAAAATGTTTCAAATCTATATCTAATAGAATATAACAACCATGTATTTACAAAGAGTGTTCAAAAAATCAAGTTTTAAAAGAATATTTCCAAACGTTTTTTTTATTTTATTTTTTTTTATTTTAAATATTTCCGTAATCCTGTTGCACTTTCACCAGCATATCCAAACCAACCAAGATTGTATTTTTCAAATTCTTGATGGGATTTGACAACTTTAAAAAGGCCAACATTTTATCCTGGTTGTACTATATTGTTTAGGAATGATCATAATAGCCAGAAGAAAAAAAACAAATATCTAAAACTTTTTCTATTCAAAAGCTTAATAATTCTTTAAGAACGATTAATCCTGAAGTTCCTAAGTGAAAATTTTTTCTCATCGCACCAACTCACAATGCATTAGTGTGGTGCTAAATTGCTAATAGTTTGTCATCATTCTGGCCCAGATTGTTTTCTAGGGTTAAGGAACGAAAACCCTTTTGGTTTGTTGATGTCAAATTAATTTACATTCTTGGCTATAAACTTAATAAAGCTAAAAACAAAAAACTAAACTCTGCAATTTTGTATTCTCTGTAGTATTTTTATCCATTTATACTTATAGATTTTCAATTGGTGTAAAAAAGTTAACTCATTTCTGAATCTGAGTTGGAGTGACGGATGCAATTTAAGTTTTGCTTGGTTTTAGAAAATCAACTTGCAAGAAATTGCAATTTTCTGATCTTTTAAAATAATAAAATTTTGTGGTTTGATTATCAATGAAGATACATTTAATCAAGAAGAATTTTTAAAAAAAACCATTACCTTAATCCAAAATTTTGTTTTTAGTAAAAAAAAAAAAATGAACTAAATAATTAATAACATTTCTTTAGCTTTATTAGGTATTTAAGATTTCTTCAGACGTTAGCTAATATTATCCAATATCAGCTTTTGGAATTAAATACAATTCATTTACTAAATTTTTAACCATTTTGGTTGCAGTCACTAATAAAGCGTCAATTGTGGCTCAAAATTATATTGAAAAATAAATTTTTGGTCAGCCAACCCTTCCGTTGTAACAACGACCCGTAGTTCTATCTAACAGAGTAATAAGATAATAAAAAATAATCTTAATCTATTATATTTATCCTCCCACAAAAGAAAAAAAATCATAAAAAGTGCTCATCCTCAAGGAATGTCCAACAGGGCTAGCACGTCTAGTCCCACAAACAAAGGGATTTAGGAAACTTAAAGAGACAGTTTCTTTCACTACTTATTGTTGTGGTATGTCATGGTTGTCAACTTGCTGGAGGAACAAACCTAAACAGAGTACAAGATGCATTTTGTCTCTCTATATAAATATAAAAATACACAATGCCACTATTACATCTTTAATAGTGTATTTACTTCAAGACGGAAGAAAGTTACAGGAAACAAACCTAAATACCAGGCCAGGCCAGCGACCCAAAAGAGCTTAAAAAGAATACAAAGTTTTACAAGAGTTTTGCACAAGAAACGGAGAAAAATATATAAAAAAAACTATCGTAAAAGAAAACGGTTAAGATGTTCTAGAGAAATTTAAGCAAGTTTTGGTTCTTATTTTATAGTGGTGGTGACTCTGTTGGTAAATAGATCGAATCGTCTCAGTTCTTCCTTTGTACGTATATCGAATCGGACATTTTTTTATCAACAAGAATGTTTAGGGAGTTGGTCAGGAATTGGGATGCATTTCATTACATAGATGTTTCTGTTTTCTAGGATGCTTCGTGTAAATAACGATTTACGATTTAGAAAAAATGTACACGTTCCACCTACAGATATCGAATCTATAGAACAGTTTTGTAAAGATCGTCAGTTGACTGGAAAACGTGAAGAGAAAGCTTAAACTTTTAGTAAAAGTTTTGTGGTCGATGAATATCGTTAGAGTTGGACACAGTGGGTAGTCGAGGTCGATGCATCCGATCTGATCTATTATCAAATGGAAAACTTGAAACCCGGTTAGAAAGTAACTTTAGAAGTAGATCGTGTCACATCTCACTTTAAAAGACATTTTTAGTTGTTCCTGGTCAGGTTGGAATTTTTTATACATGTTTTCTGGTTTTGAGAATTTTCTTTGTATAGTTTGAAGCTATAATCTTGACGCTGTTTTGTATAAAGATAAACATGTTTCATGGTAGATACAGTGAGAATCGGTCCTTTTGTTTTTTAAAACCCAAAAATCCGAAATATTGACAATGTCGATTTAAAAAATATAATATTAACTATCGACCAATTTGAAAGAGGCAGTTGTGCACAGGGCAATTTGTCCTTTTTGTACTTCCTGTTCTGCCCTACCGTAAACATCCTCAATTGTCCCACTTTTAGCAATATGTACACATACATCGTCTGATTCTTATGATATATATCCACACAAATCTTGTAAGTCCAAAAGTTTCTTATCGAGCCGTCCTGTCCAAACTATGTACCTCAAGTCTCCGGTAGAAGTAGAAATGAATTACAGTATAAGATAAGATATCGACAAGAATAACTAAATGGGCTACGAACTAACATTCTAAGAAACGAACTATTGCATTTATCTAAAAGTCTAACCAACTCTACGAAAAAGGACAAAATCACTTCCACCTCTAATTCTGTTGATGTCAAGAATATCCAAGCAGGAAGTTATTGCAAAGGATATATCTAACCAGACTCAAACTTTAGTGGTTTGTTTGGTGCAATTTGATTTCCAATGCAAATTCAAAGTTTAAGTGCATCCGGAATAAATAAGACATTTTATCCATTTAAGATTTCGATTTGTAATAAAAATATAGGCATATCACTTGCATTAGATTTCATAGATTTTGATACATTTTATAGGATGCTATTCAAAAATCGATCTGTTTGTATATTATTGAATATTTTAATGATTTTAAGACGGTGTATGAAATTGTCAACTCTTCTAATTAACCCGTCTTCTAGTAATTAGTAACATTTTGAATATTTTAAAGAAACTTGAAAGGAGATTTAGATTATTTTTTTTACAGAAATCTTATGAATTTAATGGACCCACGTGAGACATAAATTCTCAAGTCAGTCAGATCGGGTATCAGCTCGAGAAAAAGTTCTTTAGTTTATATTTATCAGTGCACATTTGTACTTTAACTTTTTGATCTGTTATGCTACATGAATAAAAATAACCCTGTAACAATCAATAACAAAATAGGCGGAGATTAGAGCATCTCTAGAATCTCTAAGGAACAGATTTACAATCTCTGTACAGACAGATACATTATTACAAGAAAAATATTGCTTTCTCTCCTCGAGTTAGAACTCTAAAAATACCTTAAATATATTGGATTAGGATAAGGTTTATTTATTTATTTTTTAGAACTCCCATCAAGAATTTATATCCTATAGATCCTGCTGGAATCTAGATTCTCTGGAAACTTATTTGTTAGGTAGACGATGTGGCATTTGAGTATGAAGTACCGGAGCTGATCAAGGCGATATCGTAGTCGGATAACATGAAAGATTTATTTTATTTGACAGTTGGTGATACTTTAATGACTCTTCTGGGCTCAATTTATTACCCCTTCTTCAGAACATCCGAATATCCCTTTTTACCCGCGTACAAAAAATCCTATTTGATATTTTGTATATCGAATATCGGGTAACAGGAAGAAGTTTGCATTTAATAATCCAATCTCATGAGATAACCTCAAAGTTAAGTAATTCTCTTTTTTTTAAATCACAATCTCCGATTGATTTATGGTTTGATTAGCTTTAATAAATCTTGAATTACATAGCAAACTGCCCCTTCGTGATTAGAAGAAGGAAGAAAGGCTTAAAAATCTGAGGAAGGTGACTACGGAAGTAAACAAAAGTTTTTATCTATAGAAATGGATTCAATATCCTAAAAGCAGTAGGGAATTTATAAAAGATTATTTTTTCAATTTACTACATCGCTAGTCTCTATTTTAGTAGAACACAAGCAAAAACTAGAAGAAGAAAAAAAAACACGAGGAGACCTTAACCTTTCAAACCAAGGTGAATTATGACTTGGACTTTGGTGACAATTTAAGACTTGGGTAAACATATGAAGTTTCCAATTTCCAATAGTTCATAGTGGTTTTATATCCCCTGGAGAGTTTGATTCTTTGGAAAAAGATTACAGAGTATCAAAAACTAGCTGTTCAAATACTAAATTCCAGAATGAGATAAACCAGGTCAAAGAAGCTTACCTTGGAAATAATTGGAAAAAGAAGCCAAGAAGAGATTCTTTAGAATTCATTTGAAATTCAGAAACCAAATTGTTAATACGTAAGAGGAGCAAATCCAGCAGTAAACTAACGAGGTCAACAAATCTGACAGATCTTGAGTAGCTTGACAATTAGGAAATTGGCTTTTTCGGTACTAACAATATTATCAGTTCGGTTTTAGAAAAACCAATAATTTAAAAGTTTGCTAAACAGTAATCATTTTAATTATCTATCGTCTGAATTTAAGATTTTTTAAGAGATTTGAAAGATTCAGAAAATGCATTGAATTAAATGCTTGATTATTTTACGATTTTTGAACATTGGCTAAAGAATTTGTACTATCAGAGTTATTAAAACAGAAGAAAGTTAAAATTGTGATTAAACTATGCAAACGTTAATTTTAATAATAGTAATTTTAATTCTAGAGTTCAATAAATATTATTTTTTTGTATGCAATTTGTTACTGAAAGCAATGGGCTTAATAAAACCACTGAATGAATGAAAGCATGGGGGAAGTATGCGGATATTAAATTTAAAACAATACTTGTTGACGAATTATTTATATGCTATTAAATATGCATTAACTCATACATACAGAAAAGACAAACATAGGATATCTGGTCACCCATTCAAACTTACCTGAATAAATGTTCCCAATGAGAGTAACAGGGAGACAAAAGATAAGAACAAGTAGGTCAGCCAGAGCAAGATTAACGATGAAGAAGTTTGTAGGTGTCCTCATCCTCGGTGTCCTCATCACCACTGCCACAACAAAGGAATTCCCAACAATTCCGATAATGAATACAATTCCATAAGCCAAACAGAAGAAGAGTCCAAGACCAAGTGTGACCCGATGTTCATCTTCCGGTTCCAAATCATAATTCGTCTCATTTAAAAAGTCCACATCTAAATCCAGAGAGAATTGGTCTAATAATGTTGTTGTGGTTCCGTTGTTCCTGTTCTCAAGCTCTAGCCATGAGGACCAGTAAGAATTCTGGTTTTGGTTGTTATAAAGCTGAAGATTCGATGGACTTGTTGTAGAAGTTGTGGTGGTGGATATAGAACCATGGAGTTTTGAGATCTCCGAAATCGGGAACAAAGACGGGGACGCTAGAGATGCTCCCTGGATGGACGGGGAGGATATCAGAGTGGGAACTAGGGCTGTTGAAACCATTTCGAGACTTCAGATGTCTTCACGAGCTGTTCCCCGGGTTCCAGACTTATCTTTAGTTTTAATACGGCTTCAGTTCAAGTAGGCCATCATGAGCTTCAGGTTCTGGATTAGTTGGATGATAAGGTTTTGTTATTGAATTTACTGGATAAGCCTGCTGCCTGTAAAATGTAATCAAATGCGGATTTCAGTCAGTTTATATTTATTGTTTATTTACACAAATTAAAGCTTTGATGCAGTCTGAAATTTAAAGGAGTAAAGAATTTGCATTTTTGCATGGCCTTCAATACTGAGGGTTATTCCGTCTTATTTGCCGACTCTTCAAAAAGCGATAACCTTCGAAATAATAAACCAACTGAAACCAAATTTTAACCTGACATTTTCAAACATATTTGTCACTAATCTCCGCAATCGGCGATCTAAAACGTTTTGAAACGCCCGAGCAATTGCATTTCAAAGTTGAGTACTTTTTATGAGTTGTTCCAGGGGTAAAGTCGAACAAAAAGTGATCCAAAAAAAGTGGAAATGGTCGGGTCAACCTTTTTTGCCCCAGACTGTGTTTAGGATAGTTAATAGTATCGGAAAACATCAAAAGCCTTTAAAAGAACGATCTAAATTTACCAAAAAAACATGCAATCTTCTAAAACGGCTAAAAACCCGTAATTCGTAAGATTGACCATTTGACCTCTAAAAAGAATCCCCAGCTAACAAGTCATCGAAAAATGACTTCAAACATGTAAAGATAATGTATGCAAAAATATACAAAAAAATTTGAACACAAAAATTAAAAGGAAGACAGTGGTCCATCCCCTAGAACTTCCCATATCGAGAACCGGAAGTAACACCGC
>JAQGBQ010000539.1:0-19861 GCA_034698485.1 Vertagopus arboreus | reverse complement strand
ATATTTGTATGACTCCCTTAACTAATTTTTGAAGAGAGGAATTAGTGGGATTTAAAATCAGTTTTCTTTACCTGGAGGCAACGATTCTGAACCCAAAAAATTCTCACACTCTTACAATACTTTTAAAATATATATATCTACCTGCATTACTAAAACTATATAAGTTCTATAATTAGACACTCAAATAATGAAATAATGAATACAAAGAAAATATCGGTATTTCTCAATGACCAGTTTTCAAAGCATTAACTGTAACCATTTTTGTTTGGAAATGTTGGTTAATTTTGTGCCAAATCGTTAGATTCAAGGTCAATAAAAAGGACTAAAAATCATGCAAATTTATTCCATTTAAAATCCAGACGAATAGACTGTGAAAGCAACTTTTCAAATTAAATTAAAAAATGTTCAATCTGAAAAGCCCGTGGGAGTTTACATTATTAAACCAAATGAGACTTTGCCAATTTATTTGAAAAATGTAAAAACCCAATATGTAATATGAACCCCGACCAAGCAACAAGACCCCAGCTGACACTTTCTTAAAACTTACAATACTTTGTACTACAGGTTTACTAAAACGAATTTATAATCCTCCTTGAGCTGCCTCTTTGGTAAGAAGCCTGCCAGTCTGGTTTATCAATTCATCATTACTATTATTATTATTGGATATGGCTTTGCTGAAAGTCAATGAATCTTTAGTTGAGTAAGTTTTTGACTTCCACACGACCAGGATTTTATTTATTTCACAGTTTTTTTTTATTTGTAAAATATTAGCCTTAAGGAATAAACATTATTTTTTTCAAAATGAATGCAACAACAATTCCATATAAATAAGTTAATAAAAATAAGCAGATGTGTTCTATAGGAGTGAACGAAGCGTATAAATATTTATTTTGCATGTTGAAACAATTTGCTACAATAACATTCATACCACATTTTATTGATCGGTTAGAAGATTTAAGTCAACGGATTTAAGACATGAAGAATTTTTAATAATGTATTATATACATGCAATAAAACAAGGAAGTACGTTTTAATATGAGAATTCTTTGCATGTTTTGTATCTTTAAAATTTCAAGTCTTCTATCATGTTGCGTAAAAAGAGGCGAGCTTTGGCAAGTAAATAGGCATATCATCCAGTAAAGAATTGTCTTAAAGAATACATTAGAGTCTAGAAAATGTATGTAAACTGCCAACTCATAAAATAGTTATTGGAACATCCTCTGCATGATTGGAATATGACTATCAGAAATCTTTAATGTCTAAAAGATTATATTATGAGTTGTACAATGATGAGATTCGTCCACCCTCCTTTCGTTTTCAATTCATTTTTCCATCTCCCATCTCACTGACTTTGTGTGAGAGATTTGCTGACTTTGACCGAGACAGTTAAGAAGAGAGGCTAGATTTTTGCTTTATGCCATCAGAAATCAGATATCTATATTGCTGTATTATACAGCATGACTTGATCTGCAACATTCAACGATTTATTTAATATCCCTATTGCTATTCAGTTTTACTTTGGGTTTGGTATGGTTCTCATAAATAAGGTATAGGAAAAAATAGGAAGGGAGGCACTCTGTCAGAATAGATTTTATATTTAAGACATTATATAGGGAACTCTTCAAGGGTATATGTACAAGACAAAGTTGCATAGATTAGCCAAGATATAGAGCTCGAGTTGCAAAAATATGAGACAGAAATTGCCAGTTCCCTTATCTAATAACAATTAGGTGGTGCCTCTTAATTTATTAGGGAGTTTGGGCTGCAAAACCATTTTTCTATATAGTTTTTCAGCATGAGTCTAGCTAGATTAGGATGTTTAAGAATGCTCAAACTACTTCCAAAAACTTCTAAAGCTCCAAAAGAAGGATCTTCATCATCAGAAGCATCATCATGGGGTAATTTCACTGGGATAGAATAGCGTGTAAAAATTGTACTCTTCATTTGACAAACGCCTTGTGCATAACAATAGGCAAGTTCAGCAGGAGACAGAGATAAATAAAATATATTATTTTATACAGCAGTTGTGTATATTTCAGTCCTCAGGATGATGATGATGATGAGATATTGATATGCTTTTGTGGATAAGCGGATACTAAAAAGTCAATCTGTATTTGTAAAAGGTAACCGTGAAGCCTGGAGAAATCCTGGTGTGAGTTGAATGAAAAAAAAAATAAACTGACTTGATTTTCCAAACTCCAAATGACACTATTTTCCATAACAATGCCATTTGCCTATATGGATGGAAATCGTCTCAATAAAATATAACTTTGATGTGCCTCATTATACTCATCGTAAATTTCAAATTTAGGCTAACCCCATGACACTCATTCAGAGTCCATGTGTGTATAATAATGTATATAATAGCGTGTCATGCTTGCGTGCTTGGTTGATGTCCTCCTATCCTTTATTACCTGTCTCTTGTGAAATCCACTAAATCATTATTTTTTTCACCGTGTCAATCCCTTCAGTTTACAAATAGTTTTTGTATTATTCCTGTGCCGAAGGGTACGTAAGGATAAGACTTTTGATAAATCTCTACTAATTTAGTATTCCTAGGATCACTTTCGATTGATACGATTGAATGAGTAGAAAATAAAAATTAATATCCATAAAAAATTATTCGATTTTCTAATTCCAAAATTCCAACACACCCATCGGAAATGATTTGGTTGATAAAGCAAAGCGAATTACATTAAATTAATTTTCAATTGACCTGCTTTAAAATTTGGAAAAATCAATTTATTAATTACTGCTGTCAACTACTATATCTATCTGTTTTAGTAGAGATCTTTGCTCTAGTCTGTGATGTGATAGTTTCTCTGACAGAAACAAATTGAGTTGTGATATGGCAAAACTACGTGCTAGTCTTTTATTTTTAGGGTTTATAAATTTTGTGATTTTTGTAAGTAAAGTGAGGAATACGGGAAGCTAATTAATAACTATATTAATGATTTCATGACTGATTTATTTTTGGATTTATTTCAATTCGACATTTTTTTTACATTTTAGATACACGGGTTGGACGGTGAAAGATACTACATTCCGACTCAGGAACATTTCGTAGCCCAGCAATCTCAAGCACTATTCCATCAGCAAGTTCCGGATGGATCTATATTCGGACTTCCTAATAATGGACATGGTACAGCATCTGCATCAGCATCTGCAGCTAGCAGTGCTTTCTCCTTCGGCCTTGGCCCTACTGGACTGAATAACCAATTCTTTGGAGGGGCCTTCGGACTCGGATTTGGATTTGGGGGTGGTTGGTATCCACCTTCTCAGTTAATTCCAAATATCGGTCAAGGAAGACCGTCAGATTTTAACGTTCCGACTTTACTGAAACCATCAGATACGGGCTGGGACACATCGTACAGTTGCGTATAATCGAACTTTTATTACGTTCATTTATCTATATGCTAGAATGTTATTAAGGAGAAAGAAAAGAAAGTAATCAATTACCAATGTGCTATCAATTTTTAATTCCAGATGTTCCTTGTGGATCTTATAAAATTCGCCCATTTGTGATAGCTAACCTGAGACTTGGGACATCTTCATCTCCTTTTCATGGACGGAGACGCAGAAGTTCTCCTTCTGGTTTTGAAAGCGAATTGAAACAATCTGAACGAAGTAATTTCCCTTACTTTCCTACTCAAGAACCAAAGTCTTGTTCATGGGATTTTAATGTAAGACATTCTTCATTTCTTTTTCTCTCTTATTCCCAAAGAGACACACGAGAACATACTTTGCTACATATGCATTCATTCATAAAACATAAAGACGAAGAATTGGAGCTAGAAATGTGAATTCAATCAAATCAAATTCCTTCGTGGCAATTGAGCTTCAATTTAGGCGAAGAATGAGTTCTACAAAATTCGGAATCTGTAAAGTATGAATATGCAGGTGGAAGAATCATTCAAATCAACAGAAGGTCAGGACAGAAGGAAACTTTAAAACTTTACTAGTTAAAATCGAAATTGAATCTGTTTTGAGAAATTACTTGTCATTTCCATGCAAATTGCTTTTTCCAGAAATTAATTTATTTTTCTATTCTTATTCATCCATTAGAGATTCAAAGTTTTCATTTTCTCTCCTGAAACATTTGAATCTCAAGGTAGAAAGAAACAATTTTATATTTCTTTCTTTGTTCTTGAACACATTTCAAATGGTCTGACAATGCATAAAAAAATCAAATCAAAACGTTTCAGGTTTCCTATTGAAATTTAGTGTAAAAAAAAATATTTTTGCACACATGACAATTTTACAATCAATGGCTTACAACTGAAACGGAACAAATTATATTTCTCATTAGTCAGAGGGTAATGAACAAATTAAAAAAACAAAATGATATTGTATATTTCTGTTGCGACAATTAAAATTTATATTAATAGGAAAAACGTTTCTTTGCGGGTATTGAATTGTCTTAAATATCAAATGCAAAAAATTTTATTGTTCAAAGAATTGTAATTATCTTGGTTTCAAGGTTTATGAAAAAATAACTTAGCTTCCGTTGATGGAGAATAATAATTTTGTGTGGTGGCTGTCATACATTTTTTAGGAAATGGCTTTGTCTTTCTCCATTTATGGAAGCAACATTAGATTTATTCCTTTCTGTTTAAATGAGCTTAAAGCAACTAGCTACTAAAACTAAAAGTTCTAACCATATTTAAGGTTTAGATGTTACGCAATAGGAAAAGCTCATTTCCGAGGCAGTATTCAGTGTCTGAATTACCAGAGAATATCATAGACTTTAAGCTCTAAGGGTCTCGTTGAATGTTAGATTTTAATGCAATAGAATAGTAATATATATTTTTTTTTTACAAAAAAATGACTACATTTGGAAGTAAATGTTTCTTGTATGGTTCAATGATCTTGCTCTGATAAGCCCATAAAGTGCAAAGGATCAGGAGACGAGAACGAAATGAGATGTCTTCCTAAACAAGTTTCCCGTAATATAATGCTCATCATAATGTACATCTTGAGTTTCTGCCAGCATAATATTTCGCATACTGTTCACAATGATTTATGGGATCACAACGATCATATGCTAAGTGACCGATTAGAAATGAAAAATGAGCTTTCTGGTTTTTTTCTACAATAAGGTGTCCAAATTCTTATCAAAATGAAGATAACCACCAAGTATTTCATTTTGGGCGTAAGAGTTTGACTTTCGACTTATACAATTACAAGCTTTGACTTGATTTTAACATGCTTGACATTATCAACTTATATTTGCATATTGTTTCAGTCTGATGGTCCGTGTAAACTGAAGTTCAAATGTGTATGGTTCCAACTTCCAGCCTTATTTAGTTGCACAGAAAACTATTTACTTGTTTCGGATTCAACGACTAATCTTAATAGCACGTAAGTTTGATAATTTTTTCTGATATGGTGAGAGCATGATGTAAAATAATTTGCTAAATCATCCCGAATTCCAATGAGGCTACATCGATATTTCCTAATGTCATTCAAATAAACTATTTCAATTGCTTACTCATTGGAACAATGATAATTCTCATAACCTTTTGGCCATGTTATTTCAAATGTTGCTTTAGTCTCAAGACAGAAAGATTGCTAGAAGATCTCTTGTATGCAATAGATGATCGTGATGATGAATTTAAAATGAGATTTTGTCTGATAGATTTTGTGGAAATCGCAAGCCACGGAAGGTTTACAATTCATCGAGTGGAAAGCTGATATTATTATTCCGATCACAGACCTCCTCCCTTCCTTCCGTATTTGATTGTGCCGTAACTTGTACCTTAGAAGCCCCTGCTAATGGTCGGTAGCACTTATTTCTATATCATTTACTCTACTCATTGATATAATCCCAAACTTATTACCATTTAAAGGGTTAAAATCTATGTATTTTGTATGTCAGTCGAGTTCAGGCTCAAATTTATGATGATGCAAGAAACGTATCAAGTAGTTCGTTTAAAACTGGTCTCTATAATTTTGTTTCGATACTTGAAATAATTTCTATTTTGGGAACTTGTTTTTGTATTGAATAGGAGGATCTTCGACAGAAGTCTCAGATGATAAACCCCAATCCTCATCAAAACTGATCGCACTTCAAGTAAAGGATGCCGAAACAAATTCTACAAGTTCAATTGTGAAAGAAAAGTCTCGAGTAAGGATAGGAAACTGTAGTAAGTTAATTTTTAATTATGACTACTAAATACTATACCGAGTGTTTAAGTTATTAATTTTCATCGTGACACGCAATATTGATCTACGATCCCATTTCTTTCTTTCTCTCTTTCTCAATTGTCCAAGTGGACTTTTAAGACTTCGTGTGTGGCACTATTCATCTAAATGGTGCATTATGACTTTAAAGTCAGTTGGTTGGTGCTGCTAGTATTGTTCCCAGCCAGCAGGGACTTGACATGACCAAATCGAAATATTTACCCACGGTGGTCATGCCATGAATCAATGGACGCAAAGGTTCAGCTTCATTGTTGCCAGCAGTGCAATGCAATGGAATGCAAATAGAGAAATTATTCATAAAAATCTTTTTACGGAATTGTTTACCTAGCGTCCCTGCCTGTGTGTTGTATATGAGTATCATCTTTATGGTCGTGGGAGAGCCCACATCTTTATATTTTATGAGATGTTTCTCTATTAAAGAATAAACTTTTTCAAAGAGGATTTCACATGCTCATGCATTCAACGATTCTTTTGTAACTTTTCAAAATATTTTTCATCCAATACTAATACCAAAGGGTTATAGTATAAATTTCGGATGACTACGATTTGGTGAAAGAAAAACAAGGTAATATTCGAAGTAACAAAAGTTAATACTTTCCGACCATGAAGATATTAAAAGTTCAGTAGTATAAATATTGATCCGAATTCTTTAACTTTTGTCATATGATGAGAATTTTGTTCAACTTTTGTGCAACTCATGCTCCGTTTTTGTCCATATATTTTAAAGGTCTCAGAAATATTGTTAATCCAGGTCATTGATTCTGTAACTTGAAACCCTTGAAACTTTTGTTATAATAATGTAAAGACTTTTTTCCAGATGTTTATCTAACATCCTATCAAGAATTCTTATTTTTATAAAAGAAAATATTGAATAGAGTAAAGAGCTCTTATTGTTGAATTACATTACAGAATGCGGTGTTCAAGATGGTCATTATTCAACAAGGGAACGAATTGTTGGAGGTACAAAAACTTTCTCGAATGAATTCCCATGGGTTGCAGCCCTTGTTAAAAAGCCATCGACTACATCCAGGTCTAGTTCAACAAGGCCCTTCTGTGCTGCCACTTTAATTTCCGATAGATACGGTATGAATTGGATCAGACCTATCGAAATTGTTTAATCTGATATAAATCAATGATCTGATAACTTATAATGATATATTTCAGTAATAACGGCTGCTCATTGCGTTTTGAAGTAAGAAACTCTAAATTGTTCTAATTCTTAGAATTTTTTGTATTTCATTCTTGCCAAATGCAAGATTTATTATAAGTACAAAGATCTTGTAGAAATGACGGAATCTTTTAGGATATTTTACTGATTGCAAAGTATTTCATAAATTATAAAGATAAGAATGGAACATGCAGGACAACAATATTTAATAGCTCCATCGGTTTCATGGCAGAGTGAAAAATTATACATACATACCTTGAAGATATTATAGAGTGTTGTCTCATGAGATAAGAATTTTTGGCGTATAGGAAGACAAATATGCAGATATAGTTTGGTTCAAGCGACAAACAGAAGTCGTAAAGAATAGCCATATTTAGTCAATATTTTTGCATTTTTGTGTAATTCTGTAAAATTGAGTTGGTCTCACTTGGTCCTCGTCGTTCCTTGGATCGTAAATAATGCGGCTTGCTTGTGATGTGAATGCGAAGTCAACTCACGGTTTATTCATTGGCAGTAGAAATATGGATATAAAATTGTGGTGGACGGGTAGAGGTTGTGAGTCCTTTATTCACAATGTAATAAACGAGGCAGGAACATGGCATTTTCTTCGTAGTTCATATTTGAGGGTAATAAAGATGTCCAAACTAATTTGTTAGTCTGTCCCATTATTCACATGGACATCTGACGCTTGTTTTGCTCCCTTGGATTCCAATCTAACTTTACATACTTTTCCTAAACAGCAACAAGATTATTAGAGAGCCGAGAAGTATTTCTGGAGACAGTAGACGAAGCAGTTTACGGAATCCAAAGGACTTGTTCGATGTTCTCTTAATTGAGAATGATATCAACCAATTGGACGGGGTTCCAGGGGGCAGAATCCGTGTCGCAGTGGACAAAATAATCGTCCATCCGAATTATGACAATGTCACGTTTCATTTTGATGTGGCTCTTCTTCGGCTAGAAAAACCTATTGATTTTGGTTTGAGCATTACCAATTATCAATACAACAATGATTTTGACTTTAACTCTGAAGTAAGACGTGTCTATTGCTTGTATGTATAAGCTCGGCGATATAATCTATTGTTGGTATAATTCTCTAATCTGGATCATTATTAGAGGCGACGGCAACTTATCACCGAGGCTGATAAGGCTGAGGCACGCTCTTTTCCTAGTAGACCAACTCCAATTTGTCTTCCGCTTGAAAGTGATCTGTCGCTGGAGGACAATTACGGAATAATCACTGGGTGGGGACTTCAGACAGAAGGTATGTTACTGTATTTGTGTCTTTGTATTACGTATACTTTTCTAGGTTCTCATTCGATTAATGGGTTGAGGCATAATGTGTTAATTCATCCGGTATGACAAACATTCTGCAAAAAGTTCAAAGCTGAATCTGACTTTGACTGACTATTGTCAAGTAAACTCGCAGAAATTTAATTCGGTATTTGATAAGAAAGCCCGAAAGACAGAAAACAGCAGTACAATACAAATGGCATGTCAAACTTTTCAGATATCTCACGAGGCTTATTTTATATTAGATTAGCAAAAGAGTCATCCACCAAACTCAACCCATAAACTTTAACGTGTGTCTCTTCTACCTCAGAAAAACTTTTTAAAAAGATCTTGGACTATTTCTCAAAGTGCCTCAACTTCTTTAGATTTTATTGGAAATTTATCCTAAAAATTATCTCAGGCTCAATTCTTCATTCCCTTTTCCCATGGCTCTAAGCACATTCCAAAGGAGACTAACAAGATGTTATCAGATTTAAGACTCACTTGACTCCGTCTGTCTTGGCTGTTGGACATCGACCACGTTTTATCAACCCGTTAAAGCTGATAAACCCTTTCCTTTCTCAGTAGTTTTTACATTGATTTATCTCCCTTCCCTTAGTCTTTTGTTAAGTCATCCCATTCTCTCGTTCAGGTTATCCAACAAGGATTGTGACATTTGGTCGGTGTACGAACTTTATTAGTGCCAAAAGAGATGAGTGACTAGGCTCTGATTAGGATTGGAGAAAAGCAAGAATCTCATCTTTCTACATTATCGTCCTAACTCATTGCCAAGAAGCTTAGTCTTTCACTTCAGATATAATTAGGATTTATATGACAGTGTTGAAAGGAAAGAAAGATACGAAGCTATTACTCATGAAGTGGACATCTTCTCCTAGCATATGGTCGCAGTAGTCGTCGTTCCTTTCTTGGTTTTGGAGACTCTAGTCTGCCTGGGATTGATAGCGGATGCACTACTAAAAGTAATAAAATTCTGTGAATATTTTCTCAAGAACATTTTATTGATGTTTAATTTCAGGAGGAATTCCATCTGAAACATTGTTGAAGGCGACTGTTCAAATATTCAATGACACAATATGCAAAGAACTCTACAAGGAATATAACTATCCTATAACTGAATCCATGATATGTGCTGGTTATCTCAATGGCAAAATTGATTCATGTGTTGTAAGATAAAGAAAACTATGCAAATAAAATGCTGAGTAAATAGCTAAGCATGAGTCATTTTTATAGGGTGATAGTGGAGGTGGCCTTGTAATGGAAACAAAAAACAGATATTATTTAGCCGGTATTACATCGTGGGGCAGAGGCAAGTCTACTAAATCATTTTATTATTTTGTCATTTTGATGCTAATGATTTGTAAAATAGTTAATTTTTGTAATGATTTTCAGGTTGTGGTCGCAAAAGACAACCTGGGGTTTATACACAGACACTAGTTCCAGGTAAAATTAAAACTTATACTTAAATTGGTCAGTAGTGATCCATTTTATTTTTTTAAAGTCAAGTAGTACCAACAAGTAATATCCAAGCCGAAAGATTTGAAAGCCATTTAAATTCCGGCTATAAAAGGTTCTTGGCCTCTTTCGTGTCCCAATGTCATTCAATTGGATTTTATGTCCTTTCCTTTCATCCCGTGTCCCTTTTCAATGATTTTACTGCCTTGAGGTTTGACAAGCAAATAGTGCAAATAGGAAGAGAATTCCACATCAAAAATTTCCAACTGTTTACTTTACGACAAGTGTCAAAACAAATGAAACATTTTCACAAGAACAAACGTTGAATGTTTTACTCACAGGGTTGATTGAGTGGATTCGATCAGAGGCAAATGATGGAGTGTGGTGTGTTTGAGATGTCTGCTAAACTTTGTAATGTAAATGGAATGATGAAATTGTCAATTTGTGAACAACTGAAATATCGTGCTTGCATGCTTTGAAGTTGTTTCTACCCAGACATTTAATTCAAAGCTTTCTCTCGAGACTTTGGAGTTCTCACGATCTACCTAAAAAGATAATAAAAGAATAACGGGATTGATGGAGAAAATTCATTCTACTGTAAACCTATTTTTGTGTATAACTAAACTAAATGTTGCAATAAAAATGATGGCTGTTTTTACAGCCTTGTGCTATACTGCGAATGCCAAAGACTAAACATTTTCTAAATTCATTTCACACTAAAACCCACCCGATTTATAGTAGTAGGATAACCCGATGCTTTCACTAAGACCACAAATTGCAAATTCTGTAATAACTCGGAAAGTCATTCAAGTTTGTTTTGGATTGTTAGTTTATCCAGCAGTCAAGGATGTTCATTCTTGATTTGACTTTTTACGATGTCTACCTATCCAGCATCTCTCATCCTTTTAGTAAATTTATAAGACATTTATGGGCTGTATTTCACACCTATATTGCCCATTAGAATGATTGTTCGTGGTGGTCTTTATCCATGGTATCATATAATAATAGGTGGCTTACACTTATAACCTATGCTTTCAGATTCCATTCTGCTATCATCACCCGATGTATCATACTGCTACTTCTTTATTGAGGTAGTTTTTAAGGGTTTTATAGTCAGCTAACAAGCTGTGGTCTGCTAAGGGCTTAAGAATTGGGAGGATCAAGCATACGGATAATTAGTTAATGGTTCTACAATAAATTATGTAATTGCCTACTTGACTCCCAGGGGAAAAAGGAATTGAAATACATTAGTGATGACTGCATAGGGAATATATGTACACATATCATGGTGTGGAAATTGAGAGATCTCTCAGTCTTTTATTCTATAGATATAAAATTAAATCGCAAAACCCATCATCTACGTTATTTAATGCTCATTCTAATTAGATTGAGGCTAGATTGTAATTTAAAATTTCAGTATGGATGTAATTTCAGTTTAAAATCTACTTCAATGAAAAATTTAGAATTTTGCCATTAAAATCCCAACTAAACTTTTAACTGTGCACAACAAATAGGTTCATATATTGTAAATAAAAGGTGAACCAAAAGGTATGACATTTGTAGTATTTTATAACTACAAGTTTCTACTTCTGCCATTTACAAGTTTACAACGTCATTTTATGACTTTCTTGCATGATAAGATACTAAGAAAAAAATGGCAATCACAATAATTGATCAGGGAATTTGGAGGTGAACCTTGCCATGCTTAAATTCTCCGTCTTATCTTATCTGAGTGTATTTAAAAGGACAAGTTTTTCTAACTGCCAATAATGTTGTATGCACGATTCAAGTTTAACTTTGTGGGTTGTAAAATAGATACATAATATTATTCGGCTTCTACATAAATTCGTGTCACAACCCATGTTTTCTGAGTATTGACATGCTCAGGTACAACATTTATAATTTATCACTTGTCTTAAAATTCTCATAGGTTAAGTGTTAGAATCAAAGATTTCGCGGAAGCCGGTACTTTAAAAAATAAGCTTTGTTTGATAACTTATCGCAAGCAAAAAAATTGCATGGACCAACTCCAACCTCAATATTTTCATAAATTTCATGGTTACACTTTTATTGCATTAGTTTTTGCCTTCTTGTACAAATTACTAATTTTTTGATGACTTTAATAAATTTCATAGTGATATAAATTATTTATACATTTTACTCACCAACAATAATATCAATGACTAAGGTTATAATGATTAAAAATCCAAAATTAAAACAACGAATTTTTGACCAACACAGCAAATTATTTACAAGTTAGATATTATTGCAAAAATAAACATTTCCGTCTAAGCTTTTGATGATCATTGTTTGATGTGAATGAAACAGAATGGCATATGCTTAATTATGTAGATCATCTCAATGACTAATTAATGTTATTGTAAACATTTCCTTGTTAAATTATCCAATGTTGACCTTTAAATTCCTTTCAATTTTTAAATTAAATATCTTTGAAGTATTTATACACTTTTAAGCATCTCATGCTCTCATTCAGTGTTTTTATCAATCAATTACAAATTGAACGTCCATAAGACAAGACCTGTTAGATTTCATTAAGTAAATAAAATACTATTTTAAAATGGATTGGTGGACTTGGAGATTTTCATTAGTAATGTGTTTGCTGATATTGGCATCCATAATCCCTCAGAATTCAGCGATTGATTTATTGGTAATTTTGAATTTAATTTTTTAAGCGAGGGTTAAGATAATTAGTTTTTCCCAACTAATTAGAATTTTTATATTTTTAAGGGACCAGTTGATCAAGCTATTAAGGATCCCATGAGGTTACCTTGTGACACCGTTCGACACGTCAAGCCTGGAGAGAAATTGTTTTTGGACAGTACTACGGTTATGCAACCTACCCGGAACTCAAGATTTTCTCGAAAAGTAGCCGGTGAATTGCCCATGCCACCACCATTGATGTCAACTTATCATGGCGATGGTGGTTATGTCAATCCAATATTTTCTAGAAATTTGGGGTCATACGGAATAAACCACCAGAGCCGAAGTTGGAGAACTCCAACTCCAGAAATCTGTCATTGGTCATTTACATCCGACCCAACTTGCCAATTGACAATGCATACGGTTTACTACAGAAGAGGAGATCCACGTTGTAGTAAACAATACTTGTTGCTTTCGGATAATTCAAAAGAAATTCAGTAAGATAAATAAAACTTCTCGTAATTATATGTACTAATAATGAGGTATGTATGTAATCAAACTCATGGAATTATTTTCTTGGATTTAGAGTATGTGGTTCGTCGATGCCACCTTATGTTTTTGTCTCGGAAAACTACAAACTGAATATCAAATTCTTTCGAAGGCCATACACATATAGGACCATATTTGAGGGATATGTCAGTTGCGATGAAAGTAAGTTTAACTCAAAATATTGTATGCTTTTTAGTGAGCTTTTGTCTTTATTAAATGCTAATCAATTATCTTTATGTTCTCCTAGAACACCATCCGTATTCTTACTACGAGGATTACTACTTTGATGGAGAGTACAAGATTGCGGTGCAGCCTGCTGGTAATTGTAGTATTGAAATTTGAGACTGTCCACTTTATCAATGAAAAATTCGAGATATTTATTTTCTTAATACTTTGTTCATTTTAAGAACCTGATTATCCTAATGAAAAATATGAAGACCAACAAACCAACATGACCACAACCCCAACACCCGCTACCACCCAAAGTCCCTCCGATTTAAGTTCATCAACAAGTGCCAATCAAGGGTTCAATGCTACCGAATATTATGAAGTAAATAATTCGACATCAAATGACAATGTTGACGACCAGGTCACAGAGAATTATGAAGCAGATAATTCTACTGTAAATTCTTCAACCGCTCCTGTTAAAACCGATTTGGTTTTTGTTGATGATTTCCCCTATTCTCCAACAACTACTGAAGCTGTTCAAAACGGATCTGCAGCAATGGATTATTCCAACGCAACTCCATCCTATACTACACCCATTTATGAATCATCTTCATCATCACCGAGAAATCCAGTCAATCCGTTTAAACAATTTTACACTATCGCTACATCTTATTCCAAGAATCAGCCAATGATTTATACTACTAGTCCTGTATCGTATACCCAAACTACTTCATTCCCAGAAACTGATTTGGGATATTATACCACTGAAGCACTGCCAGGAACGATGGAAAGTACTCAAGCTCCAATAGATTCAAATTATGTATCCAGTACCCCATCCGGATCCAACGGCTCGACCGAATCGTACCAACCCGATACTACATTGCGACCTACTGAAGAGTACATACAATCAGAAGATCAAACCGCTGCAACTTATGGAACTGAACCGTACACCGTGTCTGTATCAAGCACCACGGAAGTCAACCCTTCATACCAGGGAGATGTTCAAGAAAGTACAACTTCAAACGGAAATAGCAGTTATCACAGCCCTGAGTATTACTCTCCCATGGAAGTTGCCAACGACACCATTTCTTACAACACTACAAAAGACGATGGCAGTGTTTATACAATAGTCGAAGAAGACCAAGGCAATAAGACATATTATGGGGCTTCAGTTTCAGAATATCAAAACTCGACTAACAATTATGCTACCACGGACGTTCCTTACAACACCGACTACCCAAATCAAAATGCTTATATTAGCAGCACCGCCTCTTCAATTACAAATTATCCTGCTAAAGATAATTCAACTTATGTGACCACGGAGGAATATCAAACTGATCAGGCTTACGCAGATAACTTATCAATGGTAGGTCGGTCTGCAGGTGTCAGTGAACCAAAAGGACATTCATCTCTTCTCCAGAAGAAATCTGATGCTCCAAATTATTCAGGATTTAATGCTCCATCTCAAAAGTTAATAATTTCAACCCAACAAGCTGGTTCCCCAAATGTTTGGTCACAGGGGCAAGGTCAAATCGCGCATCAGGCTTTAACCTGGTCGGCTCATCGTGTCAGCGCTCAACATAGCGAAAGTCGAACTGTATCTAAAACAGTCGGTAAGTTTTTTAAAAATACTATAAAAATTGATAGTAAGACTTATTAGCGATTCTCAAGATTTTGATAATTTACATGAAATATTTTAATTTTGCAGGTACAGTTAATCACTTAATGCGGAAATGAGTTTTTAGTTCACGATATTAATTTCATGATGATGAATTTTAGTTCAAATCGTAATATTATTGCATTAAAATATACATAAGTTTCAATTAGTTGTTCTCAATCATTTGTATGCTGAATGGTATTGATAAATAACAAATAAAAAACTGCAATGGCAAATAGTCGCATCCAGCATGTATTGAATTTACTTTTGAATGGGCATTTAATTAGGTGAAAACTCAGCCTGTAGGTCAAGTGAAATCGCTAATTAGAATAATTAATATACAGGACTAACTAGGTTAAGTTTAGGTTCCTGGTGTCTGAATCAATTCAAGGTCTGCATTTGAAAATAAACTGGCATCAAGTCTTATCCGAAGTAATCATCTTTTCAAGAATATACTTTATCTACAAAATCTTAAATTAGTATTTACAATGGTGGCATACTCATCCATAATTATCCTAATAGGAATTCTTTACATAGGATCCTCATTCACTCAGGTATTCATGATTATTTTAAACCTGTGTGTCAAAGTTCAGTAAATTCAGGTCAATCGTTTTATAGGAATTCAATAGAAGAGAACACAAAGCTGCATGTGGAGCGCATAGTATCGTAAACCAAGGGGACGTTTTCTTTTTTAGCGAGAACCCTTCGGAAGTTTTGGAAAAACATTCCTCCGAAATAGACCATCATTATCAGCCACCATCGCATCCATCTTATCCATCTTATCCAAGTAGTAGAACTGATTTTGAAAAATATTTGAATTCATATCCCCACAAAGACTTTAAAAGCGAAAGGTTACAACATGACGACATTTTCGGAAGTGGAACTGTTGCACCTTGGCATTCCAGTATGGATAGATCAATTAGAGCATATCCACCATCCGCAATGTCGGACTCAGATTTATTCAAGACTGAATATCCTGAACCAATGCCAGAACATCACATGTCAGAAAGATTTGACCCAAATTCTCTAAACTTTCTCGGATTGGATCATCCCTTTGATAAAATGAATCATAATAGTCACAGAATACAACATCCAACAGGTTCTCAAAGCTCTGTTAGTACTGATTTCGGACTTAGATATTCTGTGGATTCTCCAACTAAAATGTATGAAAAATCTCTCAACAAAGAAAATGCAATTATTCACCATCGTCGTGCAACAACTGAAAATCCAAACAAAGATGCAACAGGTGACTCCATTCCAAGACTATTTTCAGAGTACCTCAGATCTGAATCGGACACAAGGCCTAGATTTGGAGATGACATGTTTGGAGGACGTAGTAAACACATTAAAGCTAAAGGTGCTCAGCAAAAGGATGCCAATATCTTTGAGTTGATGAATCGAGTTGAACCTGATATGGATAAGATTAGGCACCGAAGAAGTATAAGAGAAAGATTTGCTCAGAAGCGATTGGCATTGAAGCAAGCGTTGGTACATAAAAACCAGAATAAAGATGAACACAGTTGTACCTGGAAATATTCAGCTGGGCAGGGTTGTAACAACTTGATTGTTCATATGGTTTCTGGAGATACATCCAAGATGAGCTGTGATCAAGAATTCCTCAAGTTCAGTGGACAAAGAGAAGAACGGTAAATTTAATGATGTTAACAAAAATATTTTTCTGGACTTGTTATTTATACATGCATATATAATTTACAGATACTGTGGTGAGGTCAGGGTACGAAAGACAGCTCCACAAGGCAAACAACTTTCCATAGAACATTTCAAAAAGTCATCAATCCCTGGACAAAAATTCAAAGGCTACGTGGTTTGTGGAAAAAACAAAATCCTACACTAGAAACTAACAACAATTACTGTTTTTTTTAATTTATTTTTTTACATTTTTTAAAATATCCTGAAACTAGAATCTTAATAATTTTCGTAGTGGGCTTAATTTAATTACATACACACAATAAACAGCTACCGTTTGAATATTTTGAATACCTCTGCGGTCCATTGTTATGAACAGGCATCGAGATTTGCATTGTATAAATTACAACTAGCTAACGCTAGATTATTCTACATCGGTTTAATGGTAATAAGGAAACAAGGCTTAAATTAGAGATCTGCATTATTCAAGAGGTCTATTGGAGATCCACAAAAACAGAATGAATTACTACCAACCATCCTTCCGCTATTCTCATGAATTTGTATAAGTTTCCATAATGTATTTTCGCTAGACTCTGAATAAAGCAAATAGAAACTTATGAAGGAAATGAATGAACTTCAACGACCTTACACCATTTTGCTAAACTACCAACTCTAACAATTCTACAACTTCCAACATCCACCTAGCCAAAACTTTGTTCTTTCTTCTAGGTAAAGTTTAATCCTATGTCGAAAATTTGTTGGTGGTTACTATAAGGAAGTCATCTTACTTAGAACGTAGAGAGATGTTACGAAATGCCTTGGTCCACGTAATTATTCTTCTCAGCACAAGTTCTCCACTATTATTGGTTGAATCATTGTCATTGAATGCTTCCTCAACTTTGAATCCTATTAAATTTGCGGAAACCGTAAGTACTCAATTCTCTTGTGTGTTCTCTTCTAATTTGACAGATATAATTAGAAAGTGACAATCTTCTTTTGCAGGTTAACAATGACTTCTACGCATTTATGTACGAAGTTTCTCCTATAATCTCATACATCTTGTCGAATGAAACTCTCAAGAAGAACTTTACGTTTGGGAATGCTTATGAAGATGCAGAGCAACTTATCGTTGGAGATACTGCGTTTTGGAAATGTACGATCTTTTCAGCCTTTCTTCTATATAGATTCCCAAGTTGGTATTAATTTTTAGTTTGTCTTTTATAATTGCTGTATAGCGAGGTACTGCGGAGTTCATTTTATAAATAAAGGGGAGGGTTACATATTGAGTCATGAGGACTTCGAAGACTCTAGTGAAGACCTAAACAAACGGTGCATTTGGGGATTTGTGGTAATTTCACCGAAAAGAACAAAATCGATTATTTAAAAAAAAAACTTTTTCAGCAATTACCACATTCTTTTCATTTTTGTGTACAGGGAAGTCAGTTTTGCACACCACAAATAACCTGCCCACCCGAGAAATTCCAAGACCGGAAGGGAAACTGCAGAACAAATTATTTACAGATGAGTGATGGTGGAGACAGTTTCAATATTCAGTAATATTTTTTTAATTATTGCGGTAAAATAGGACATTTTAGAACAAAAGAACAAAGCTATCAATTACATGGACCAAAAAATAATTACAATCATAAACGAGCTTCTTTGATCTTTTTCACTAAGAATAATGCTTCAGTAACAATAACCATTTCTGTTTCATCTAGGAATATTTTTGTCTGGAATTAGTTTTATTGTTTGTAGTCTTTTGTTGTTTTGTATATTCTTTATAAAAATCCGCTCTTGCAATTAAAATTCCTACAAAGAGTAATTTCATAGTCACCAAAATCGACATTTTTACCACAAAAGCTTTGGTGAATCTTGCTTGCAATTTATTTAATTTAATTGTCCAATTTCTCTTGTAGCTCTTGTGATGAGAAAAGCAAACCGGCAAAAACCCCATATATTGCAAGAAACGGGGTTTTAGATGTGGTTTATCGATATTCAGCTTTGAATAAAAGACCTAATTTTGAATGCTGGGTAAAATGTGTAAACTACGAAGGTAACTATTAATCGAAAGCTAGATTTTCTTTACGCCTAATTAAACTTGACCATAGTTTACAAATTTGTTGGTCAAATTTTCAGTCAATTACACAGTCAGTGGATCTAATGCTGTGGGGACGGAAAAGTTAAAAGTTGTAATTCACGACCCTCCTACGACTGTTTTGGATACGATTCCTCCACCTGAGATTCAAAAAGATTGTAGTAAGAAATTATATTACTTTGCATTCATTTCCGTATTTAATTAGAGTTTAATTAAATTCCTAACTATTAATAAAGAATGTGGTGTATCAAATGGTGGAGCTAACAGGACGCACAGAATAGTCGGTGGAAAAGAAACGGCTGTAAATCAATATCCATGGACAGTTGGTGTTTTAAGTAGAAATGGAAAGCTTCCTTATTGTGGAGCAAGTTTAGTTTCAGATCGATATGTGCTAACTGCCATGCATTGTGTTGAAGAGTAAGTCATTATTAAAAATTTTCGGATTTAATTAAGCATTTTTAAAGTCTAAAGCAATTTCAGTTATGAGCTATTACTATCATAATTGGAGAAGTATGAGTTATCTCACGTATTTACAATGGACAAGGCGATTTAATAACATTTCTTGGCTAAACGACCATGATATTTCATTTCCGAGAAAAACAAGTTAAAAATTGCTTTATAGTAGATTGCTTAGAAAGTTCCCTTAGTACTAAAAAGTAAAAACACATCCGTGCCGAATTACTCCGTGGGGATTTTCTTGGGATACACTTTTCTAACCAATCTCAAACCTAAACAAATGTGAATGCCAACGTGACCATTGCAGAGTTTTGGTCATTTCTTTTATAGTTTTTGAACATTTTCTTTATTTCACACGGGTCTTGCAAGTGTTGATGTTTTCAAAGTTTCCTTACAACTAGTGTTGTTAATGGTATAATTACAGTGAAGAGCTAGAGGACATAATCGTAGTACTTAACGAGCATGACTTCTTTAACGACACGGAAACAGTGGGACCCTCAGTTAAGAGGAA
>JAQGBQ010000538.1:0-19898 GCA_034698485.1 Vertagopus arboreus | reverse complement strand
AGGGCACAATTTAAACTCAAATGTCCCTTGATGATTTGCAGTCAGTTCAATCTCTAAGTCTATTAGCTAAATACAATGTAAATAAAAATCAATTTTTTCTTAAATTATGAAATGGAATACGATGTTCAATACTTGTCCAGGTGAGTAACGTCTCACAACGATAGCATTTCCATACATTCCTCCAGCTTCATGTGCCCTTGGAACTGAATCCGCATAATCATCTCCACCTTAATTAACATTCCATTTTTTAAACCTCAGAAACTAATCAAGTTTTGAATTTTAATGTAAAAAAAAATATTCTCACAAATTCCACATTTCCCATGATTTTGATTTATCATCACTGCAATTTAATTTCGAATATTTTACACATTAATTTTACAAAATATTAGATTTATTTAATTGTTTTAATTAACCTGCAGCCCCACCACACCAATTTTGGTTGTCATCATAATTGACAGGGGCAGAATAGCCGAATCGCCACATACAGTTCCTTGCTGGAGGGTCCATTAATCGACCGTGACCTTTCACCTTCGATTTAAAAAGAATTATAAATCACAACTTATTCCTATTTAATTTGCACTTATTTTTCAATCACCTCACAAAGAAATAAAATCAGCCAACTTATTTTAGAAATAGTCAACATTTTTATTTATTTAGCCAAGGTTAGTGAAATTCAAAGTCAAGAAGCAATTTAAGCCAAGACGAAGATGAAACTAAAAATATAATCTTCAAAGATAAAGAGAATGGTCTCTTAAATCATAAACCAATGACCCCCACTGTCATTATGACATTATCTCTTGTAATCATCTACTTCCTAAAAACAAATAAGTAATACCCAACAATAATAATATTTTGGAATGCTCATGTTTTCAGCCTAGTCATCTCATTAGTAGTTTACAATACGCAAAATTACAAACGACCGTCCGTTATCCGTTACCAATAATAATCATTATGCAATGTTTTATTCCTGTGTGTAGTGATTTTTTAACCTACAGAATTTATTGTAGAATGTTGACCTCCGATGAGTAATCTTTTGTGGAGCCTAATTAGTTTCTACGAGTGTCATTATTAAAAAGTTACAGAAATATTATATGTTTTCAAATATATTCGACGATCGAGATTGATTTTCAGCTAGCTCCATCGAGTCTGTTTTTTATTTTCAGCTATCTACAAGTTTACCTTTGTTTTGAGCTATTTACACTATACCTTTTTTATGTTAAGCTGTTTCAAAGCTACATTTTTTTACTTTTAACTTTCTACAACCTACCGTAAGTTAAAATTAGTTGAAAATAAAAGATAACTCCATTATAGATAGCTGAAAATCAATCTCGACCAACAATACATACATATATACATAGAATTCTGAATAAAATAAAATATTAGTAAACAGCTTTCATGAATTTTGTTAGTTTTTAATAAGCGTAATCTATGCGATTAAGAGAGCCAATATCTTTTAACTAAGTAAAATATTGATATAAACCAAAGATTTGCATAAAGTAGTAATAAAATGCTGGTATTGTGTTTAAAAATTGGATTGTTTTTTAATCGCACAGTTATCACATCATATTTAAGAATTTCTGTATGGTTAAATTGCAAATGAAATATTCATTCTTAAAAAATCAAATACATAGACACCGTTCAGCAGTACAATTCTTAGGTGGATAAACTAAACAATTATATTGACAATATGAATCCGCTCCGTCCTTCTCTTTGAAATCTCCTATAGCATGACATCCTTCCAGACACTTGCATTTATCCTCTGGACAATTTTGAGGATATCGTAGGCAGTTTTTCTGGCACCATTCGTCTAATCCTGTGGTAGACTTGAATTCTTCTGTAGCCACGCATATTTGAGATCTATGTAAATTTTTAGATTTAAATAAAAAATAAAAATTAACAAAAGAAATGTACAATAGCTATAGTATAATTGATTCAGTTAAATACCGAACTACGAGATGAATTCTTTTTCCACCATCGCCTTGCTTCTCTGGCTCGTAAATAGCGTTTTTAGGTGGTGTTATCGTGATTGGTCGTTTTCCAGGTGGAATAGCTCCGGAATTCATAACGATTCCTATGTCCGCACAATTTATAAATGTCTCTTGGGGTCCGCAGCCTTTGGCTTCAGTGCCTTTAGAAATAATGTGATAAAAATCGTTAAAGAATATCGAATGCCTTTAAAAATAATATTAAAATCTTTATTTAAAATACCGTTGATACACGATCCCCAGGTGTTGGCTGCAATATACGTCCATTGAAACACACAACGAGTACAGGTGACGTGTTGAGGTAGTTTGACCTTTAAATTAAAGTCTTTCATCATCTCGTCTGATGTGACGTAGAATTTTGTGTCCCAGTTTCGTCCACTTTCGTCTAAAACTAATAACTTGTTCCTAGTTTTTTTTAAGGAAAAACTAACTTTAAAAAAATCCAGTATTTTAAATTCCAATTTTAAATTCACTTACTCATTCAAACAAGCTTCAGTAACTTCTTTTGTTTCATCTTTTACAGGACAAAGTCTGAATTCAAAATATCCTAGGTGGTTTGCCGTCAATTGAATTTCGGTGTTAATTATCTTATTTTAAAATATTATTAAAATAATTTTAAAAAATGCATTATTGAAATTTATTTATTTGTCATAAACTTTGAAAACTAACCTGACCAGGTGCATATCTCCGTACTATGATGCCGTTAGCATACATTCCACCTGTTTCATGTTCCCTTGGTTCAGGCTCTGCAAAGTCGTCTCCACAAATTCCACATCTTTCTCCATTTTCTAAAAATTCTAAAATAATAAAGTTAAAACAAATTAGAAATGATTTTGATAATAAAAAAAAAAAATTCGAAGCTTACTCTGGGCTCCACCACACCATAATTGATTATCATCAAAATTAGAAGGGTTTGAATAACCGTATCGCCACATAGCATTTCTAGCCGGCGGATCCATTAGCCTTCCATGTGACAGAACTTTCACAATCTGTAATCAAAAATTAAAAAATCAACCAAACTTTTAATTTAATTGATTTTAATTAATCCATTTTAATTACCAACACTGTTATTCCAAAAAATGTAATTCCTAAATCTAACTTTCTTCTTACTAAACTCATTTTAAAAATAGTAAAAAAAATTTGATACAAAATAATTAATATTGAGTCTCGAATTTTAAACTCAGTCTTTGTCCTTTGTCGTCAAAAGTCAAACTAGCCTCAAGAATTTTGTCAAGTAGTAAACTGTTGACCCAAAAATAATGCATAATTTATTGCAAACTTTACTTGAACTGGGGCGAATTTCGAGACCAATCTGTCTCATTATGGTTTTGTCACACATTGTATGTTTTAAATCAGGCTATACAGTCCATTGCAAAAATTGCAAATTGGATTGCAAGATTGGCAATCGTAATATTCACAATAGCATTTGAAAACCGGTCCCTGACCTTTAGCAATGCATCTTACTTTAAGAATGGCTTAGTTAAATATGACTTGGAAATAACAGACACACCTTCAACTTTAGCATGCAAAGACAATAGAAGAACTCATCTCAATCAAAAAGATTAATTTGCATTTTATACATCAGCTACTCTTTTCCGTTGAGTCATCTTCATTTTTTATAGCACTGTAAAAGTTTTTATGTGAATTTATTTACATTGATACATACTGATAAACAAGACGTGTTTCAAATTATTCAATTTATTCGTACTAAGAAATTAATAAATAATATACAACGCTATTAAAGGGTGAAAGCTACATGGTTCATTAATTACGTGCATAAATAAAACCCCGTATTATCATGGATTAGTTAAGTAAAATATTTTTGTTTACCCACAAACTAAAGACTACATATACGAAGAAAAGATTAAATCGTGACCTAATTTACGTATACTTTGGTTGGACATATTAAAATTGAAATGAATCATAATATTTGACTTAACTGGACATAAAAATATTACACATTTTATTAAAGGAGTGTCTGCTCTAAGTTCACATAAGCAAGTCTGAAAATGTTGAAATATTTATTTTAAGGATGTTTAATAACATCAATATTTAACCTTGTGTTACTTTTTCCTCTCTGCAAATTCAAATTAAGTAAACAAGGGTTTCCAATATCTTCTCTGGACTCGTCTCTGTCTCACAATAATATCCTGACTATACTTCAAACTATTTAACAACGCAAGGGAAATAAATCTAGGTGACTCGTAGGCCAATTGTCTAGGAATTATACAAGTTCCAACAACACCATCATAGGCAGAGTCTTCGAAATCAGTTCGAGGTTGAGAATTCAAGACAAGTTGAAGATTGTAATATTCCTTTCCATCAGCTGCGGTCATCAGTCCTTGAATATTTAGGTTGACCCCATTAGCTCCACTTCCAACAGAGGCTATAGGGTTACTGTTTGTATTCAGTGGGAGTGCCAATCTCCTAAAAATAAGAACAAACTAGATTATTATTAGGTCAACAATTTTAAAAAAATAAGACTTTTGTAGAAGTTTAAGCAAGGGTTTAGAATTTTTGAACAGAAAAAACCGGATGTTAATACTTTAAATTTTGAACGCTTCTCTTACGTACCAGTACTCTTTTTACCTTAAATTATGTACACAATTGTTGTCCGTAAAAACAAAAAAGGTTTTAAAAACAAAACAAATTTTTACGTGTTTTTTTTGCAAAATTTGCCAAAGAATTTAATCAATTTGTGCCACAAAAAAATACAAACTGAATGACAACTCACCCAGGCTCATTTCCATACCGTCTTCTTAAATCCGCAATACAAATGTAAGCATTTCGTCTCTGTTCCTCGTTATCAAAACTCTGAAGAGTGTTACTTCCAGGTGCGATTTCCAATAAAGTGATAAGCCCTTCATCATCTTGACTAATTATTGTACTCGTTGAATTATTATTCACTTGACCACCTTGACAGACTGGATTTGGTATGGAATTGATCGTAGACCCATACATTAATTGACGTACTGGTTGGAGTCTTCCTTCAGTATATTGCCAATGGTCCAAGTCATGCCATTCTGTAACGTTTTCATAGACTCCACAATAATCCCAGTTACCATTGTCATCAAGATAACACCAAGAATACGGCTTTCCTGAATGGTATCCACATCCATGATTTGGTTTGCAAGCTTTTCCTTTTATCGTTGTGTTTGGGTGTGGCGAGCAAGTGGACCATCCTTGACCTGAGGCGTGACACCAGAAGTAATCTGATGTCTTTGCTGAGTCTAAACACGTCATGATATTTCAAAATATTTTACAAATAAGCAGAGTTGGTAATTAAAATTTCAAGTTTAAAAAATATATTGAGATTGCAAAAAATTTCACAGCCCTAAAATTGTTGAAAAATAAACAGTGGCATTTCAAGATTTTTCCTTGAAAAATACAATTGAAAAATCGAATAAAATTTCATATCACCGAAAGGATTGGCAAATGAAAAATTGTAAACCAATAAGTGTCCAGATTTTAATTTTCAATTAAAAATAAATACATTTAAATAATTTTTCAAAATAAGCTATTTAAGTTTATAATTGATCTATGAAAACATTTCATACTTGTAGATATTTTTATTTCGAATTCGATCCGATCGAAATATTTGATTAATTCAACCTTTATCTAAAGATACCAAAACACTGCAGAAATATTTCTATGAATGAATATTTAAAACATAAACAGTGAAACTCACAAATATCACAAGGACTTGTACACCTCCGCCCCTTCCAATCCTTATGAGTGACCCCTTCATAAGTTATCGGTGGACTGCAATAGCCCCAGCTCCCATCAGTAGTATAGCACCAATTGCTAGTTTTTAAAGATTTAAAAAAAATGAATTGAAACTTTGAGTTTTTTTTTACTAACTAAATTTCATTAAAGTAGAAAAACTAATGATTTTTTATTACTAGTTTTTTCCATGATGCCCACAACAATGATTCGATCTGCATTCTTTTCCCCTGTAATCTGTTCCTGGTTGTGGGGAGCAATAATCCCAACCCCAGGGGTCGAGATTGTCCACGGTTTTGCAAGAGTGTCTCTCATCTCCGAATGCTTTCTTACATTCTTCTTTACAAAAACTGCTATAAGCTGTGAAAATATTGTTTTCTGCTTGAGCAGTTGTGATAAAACTTTCGAAAACGAATGAAATTAAAATTAAATAAAAAAGTGGAAGGCAAAACTGCCCTTTTACTCTCATTTTGCAAGATTAGGATTAACTAAAATAAAAAAGTACTGTCTTTCAGATTCCAGTTGCAAATTAAGACTGGAGCAGTTCTTTGGAATGTTGTTCGATAAAATGACTTGTAAGTAGTTTCAAAGTTATTTAGGTTGTGACGACTTTAATGGCCTAAATATTTTGGACAACTTATCTTTAAGTTTTAAGAACACTTTCTTATAATATGCGATACTTTTATTTAATATGTATGTTGCAAAGCTGCTGTTAAAAACGTGGACTAATTTTTAAAAGGTCAAATAAAAAGTGATTTGGCATTTGATTAATGAAAGAGTCTGTACATCAACAACATATTAAATCATGTCTTGATGAAGGTCATATCAAAATGTCATATATTTTTCCAACCAATTAAAATTTCTGATCAAAATGTAAATATTTTGTACTTGGTTTGAAAACATAATCCGTGACGCCTTTTTTAGTTATAGACTTTGTTCGAGTAGTTTCAGGTACATAGTAAATAATATTATTTTAATGCTCTTGTACGAGAAAACGTTGATGAAAACTCATGAGATAACAATCATAAATCATTTCGAACAGTCCTATTGTGCCCTGTTAGCAATGAAACATAATAGCAAACGGAATAGTTATGTAATATATTTTATAGAATGAGGTAATTCAATCGTAGTTTAAGTAATTCGTCAATTGAAACTCTATTAACAAAAGAAACTGTTCATTTCTATCAACATTTAATCCATGAATGCGATTCGACACACACAAATAAAATCATAAATAAATCATGTCAATCATTCAAACTTCTTTCCAACTTTGTGGAGCTCATCATTCAGCACATGATATAGATTAGATTCTGTAACTTAACTCGAGCAGGTTTATTATCGGTTAAAGAAAATGATTAGAATTATGTATCGTTGATAAATCTTGAAGTTTCCAGTCTTCAACCTTTCAAGGTTTTGTATAAAATCTACTTCTTATGTAATGCATTACGATAATCACGTAACTGTAGTCTGGATCGTGTTCAAAATGCATTTACAAATTTTGAATGTCAGTGTCAAGAGACACATTCAAGAATTGTTCTTGTATAAGTCTTTATCTAACAAAATTCACTCTATGAATTGAGCTTTTAGTTGATTTTAGTGAATTAAAAATTTCTTTCAAAATATTTCCTTTTAACATTTCTGAAAAGTATTTTGAGTATTTATTTGTACAGTATTAAAAACTATAGTCTTATTATTGATTATAATCTTGAGTAGTAAAGAAACAAATTAAAATGACGGCCGAAGACCCCAAAGTTGTTGAAAATAAGTTAACTAATAAGACCAAGTACTTGACCACCGCTGCTATATTTATGGAATGTATTACTTTCGTAAGTGCAATTTCATTGTAATTAACTTCAGTTGAACTCACTAATTTTTAAATACAAATCTTTAATTATTTTACAATAGGGTGTTGCCTTAAGTTTTTATCCACCGGTTTTAGTGGACTTGAAAAATAAATATGGTACAGATATTCAAACAATTTCATGGATATTTATTACTTTAACTGTTGGATATCTCATCGGGGCTTTTGCTGGTATGTTATTATTTTTATTATATCTGTACCGGTATAGGTTTGATTAACTTCTTACAATAAATTTGTTTAGGTGGTATATTATTTACCAGGGTTATAAAGCGTCAATTCGGAGTGGTTTTGGCTTTCACCGGAATCGCAGCTTCATTATTCCTTACCCCATATTGTCCATCAATACTCTTGCTATTTTTGAACGGAAGTCTTTTAGGATTTTGCTGTGGAGCTTATGACACGGCCCAAATAGTTTGGATGTTAGAAATATGGCAAAGCCAAGCCGGCCCTTTTATACAAGGTACATTAGATAATTAACTAATTAATCAATTAAGTAATTTAAGGTATTAATTTATAACCTTTTTTTGAAGCCCAACATTTCTGCTTTGCGATTGGGTCCAACATACCAATCTTTTTGGTTACACCTTTCCTAGGTAAAGTTGCCATTTTTAATCTCACCGATTCGGATTTGTTCAAAAAGATTTTGTTCAAGGATGGATTGAAAAACTTTTAAACAACAATTTATTTTGTAAATACAGTTTATCAATCTTGCAAATTAAATCTTAATATTTTTATAATTTTAATTTCTAGGTCAATCCAACTACCAGACAGAAGAAACATATGAACTTGAAGAATTGACTGAAGAACCCTCCGGACTAAAAATTCCTTTCGCCATCGGAGCTTGCTTTGCATTGTTCAACATCTGTTATGAAATATTCCTCATAACTTGTTACAGATATGAAAAACCACCCCCAGAAATCAAATCAATTCCTTCAGATCAAATGAAAAACGGAATTTGTACTCCAGACGATGTCGAGAAAGCACTAAAAGAAGATAAAAAAGATTCGAATATTTATCGAATAAAATTAATCATCGTCTCAGGTCTTTTTATGGGGTTTTGTGTCGGAATGGAAACATCTTCAATTCAGTTTATTCCAACACTTGCTCACTATGGGGATTTGAAATTGTCAGAGGCAGAAGGGGCCATGGTACTTTCAGGCCTTACAGGGGCATTTACATTTGGAAGGGCTATTGGAATATTAATTACATTAAAAGTCAAGCCACAGTATATCCTTTTTATGAATTTACTATTTCTTGTAGGTGGGAATGTTAGTTTGTTATTTTGGGCTAATTCTTCTTATGAAATGCTATGGGCTGGGTGTATTTTATTAGGATTGGGATTATCTACGATGTATGCAAGTTTCTACACTTTTATGTCAAATCATTTGGTTTTTACCGATCAAATTGGATCTTTGATGTTGTGTTGTGGATCTTTTGTAGGGACAGTTTATCCTTTAATTGTAGGCAAATATATTGAAAGAAACCCGGTAGTTATTACATATACTAATTTCCTTAGTATTGGAGCGTGTACTAGTGTTTTTATTATTGCCTATTTTATTACCAGTAGACATACCAAACAAATTAAACATGTATCTAGTTAATGTTTATCGAAACTTAAAAAATCTAATTGGTTTAAAAAACCAATTTATAGGAATAAAACGAAAGAAAATATAAATAAAAACATTTTAAATGTGTATATTTAATTACTTCAAAACGTGTCCTTTTGTTTAGTTTATTGATTAAATTTAAAGCATTTCATCCATTCTTTTCATCTTATTAGTAATGTAATTGTACTCAACTAAAATGTTTTTCGGTTTTTAAATATTTCTAAGAAAAGGTATATGCATTTTAATCTGGAACTTTTGCATTGATCGATCGGGTCTCATGGGGTACTTTAAAAGAACTCGTTTGATCGTGTGGTACCTACTTTTTTCTGATAAAAATTATGAGAAAACAAAACTTTAAATTGCTTCAATATTTCATTTTTGTTCAATGCCATCAACCTATCCATATTTTTTAGCACATATTGACTTTATGCAGTATTAATCGATTTCAAGTTCTGATAATTTATAATGGGATTTAATAGGAAATAACGAATTTTAAACGTGCTTTAGAGGTGAAATTATGTTATTCAATTTGATTTATTAGCGTTTATTGCTAAAAGAAAACTGGATAAATAGTTTTTGTGTTCTGTTCTTCGTCTTGATAGTTACAAATTATACTTTACTGACAAGTCTAGTAGTTTTTAGAATTTTTTAATCAGTATTAGCTTATTGATTATATATTAAATATAAGCTTTCTTTTCCTATACTATTCCACATTAATGTCAACTTTCCTTTCAATACATGAGTTTTAGATTCATTCTACACATATCAAAAACACCTCAGTTTTTTATGGTATGATATATTTTTAAATAACATTGTAATAATTAGTGACAACGTACTAAGCAAATGGAATACTGCCAAAGAAAAGTTAAAGAAAAGTGAATACTGTTTTTTGAGCTTTTTTAGATATTTCATCCTGAGAAAAGTTGAGTAAGCTCATCGAAAGATATTATTAACAGTGACAAAATTTATATTTTATTCAAAAATCCCTTTATAAATTACTAAATACATTAAAAAACATTAGCATCGTAATTATTAATCACTCTTAAAAGCTGTAAATACTCAAACAGATACGAGTAAATTGACAGTAAGTATTAGAATAGCTTCAACAACTTTAATACTAACGCTTCTTTGTAAAATGAAGAAAGGACCTGCGAAAATCGTAATAGGCCGAAACGATTTGACGACCTTTTTTTCATACCTAGATTTGCCAACTTTTTTGAAAAAAATTCAAAAAACTCACCTGACTTGGAGTGTATTGCACAAGCAACACGAACCGCAAATATTGCGCAAAGAAATACAACAAAAGAAATTGCAGGCATACAAAAATACAAAGGCATTTGAATTACATTCCAGAGCCTAATAGTCCCGTAATTACACAAAGCTCCTAGTGCCACTCCCATAAAAATCAGTGTAGCAACGAACGAAGTATACATAGCTTTTTCAAGAATATTGAACACAACTTGGACCCGATGATAAATATTGACCACTTTGTTCAGAAATCTTCGTCTCATTTCCATGTTATTGAAAGTTTTATTTCTTCCATTTAGTCTGAACTTCGGGCTACTAAGATTATCTAAAATTTGAGTAGCCATTCGTAATATTGAAATACCTATTAAGATGCCACCAATTATTGCCTTGGTTAACTCAGTCGCAAGAAGATATAGATAGATGTATCGCACAATTAGAATCCACCAACTGTCTGCTATTGATCCAAAAATATATTTTAAAGCAGGATAGATCGGGTCAACATTGTTTGGAATCGTAAATGCAACGATTAATAGACCAACTCCTGTACCTGCTAATAGAATTCCTTTCATCGCTAATTCCATTATTTTTTCTTGAAATTTATTTCTTCTCGAGGATAGCAAGTAGCAAGTGATTTGGAAATCTGTGAATTACAAGTTTTAAAAATAAACATTTGCCAAAATATAAGTTGAGAATGAAATACGGAATCGGAAAAATGCCAAAAAGGTATTCTTTTTTTAAAAATTAAACTATGCCTTTCTTCATCACATTTTTATACATGTGCAAAACACATTTCGCCAATATACTACTTAAAACTCTTGTAAGAAATTTATTTTACATTGACATTTTCTAAAAATTTGAACAGTTTCAAAAAATCTATTTAAGATTTTTTATAAAAATTTGTTTCTAATTTTTTCTTAGAACTTTTTTACGACCCAATACCTAAGCGATCGATTATTTCAACTGGTTGCTATAAATACTTTGAACTCTGAACTCACCTTGAATTACAGCCTCCGTGTCAATTAGAATATTCCAGATGACTTTACTTGGGTGTACATTTATAGCCATCATATAGCTTGGCATAAATGACGGAACATAAACCAAGATATAAAACAGGAAAAATGTGATTTGTAGTTTTGTTATCGGACCATTTGTAATACAATAAACGCTGAAACAATAAACTGGCAAAAATGAATGATATCCGAGCCATAATAAAAACACGTAATTTTTGTTTGTTTCTACAATTTCTAAATGTCTATTTCGTTTATTTAAACTGAAACGGAGAATAGAGACTTTTATTAATATTTTGATATACCATTCAATGGCTTCTATTTCACGTAGACTTAGCATGGCTATTCGTTTTCTCAAATTATTAAATCTTTTGAATAGAATTGGTTCTTTACTCTTCTACTTTCTTAAGTGAAATGCAATGAAAATAAATAACCCATACGAGGCATATACTTATAAGGTCGGGTTCTTTTTCGGAGACGGTTGACGTTTATTGATATTTAGGGCCGAATTTGGTATGTAAATTTCACGGATATTTTTTATTCCAAATTTGAATTAAAAAGCTACGGCTTTTAAATAAAAAAATACTTTCTTTCAATAAAGTGAACCAGAATTTCTGTCGGCGTATTACAGTCAAATTCATCAGAGTTCGGCCTGATAAGTTACCTTTAAACTTTAAACGATATTGGAGGTCGTGCCTTCAAATAATCAAAAGGTATGTGCATATGTACTTCCCGTTGTGCAAAATAAATGGCCTTGTTTTTCTGATGATGATACGACGATGGCAGAAAATATCGAGAACCAAAATTAATATTTAAAGAAAAAAGAGACATTTCTAAAACATTTACTTTTTTCAAAACTTACAGTATTAATCGATGAGAGCATTTATGGATTTTTACCAACCCAATTTATTTCTTGGCTTTTAAATACATTGTAGAACCAATCGGATTTATTTCTTAACAATAATTGCTTTAATCGATTCTTTTTTTCAATCGGATCTCTTTAATTCAATTTATCTATTCATTTTAACTAAAAGTGAAAGCGGCAGTAATATTTTTATTTGGAAAAATTTATTGTGTAAAAACAAAACAATTTGTACAATTGCCTTTAGGCAGAATTTATGCATTAATATTTATTAACCGGAGATTTGTTATCATCCTTATTAAATCCTTATAAATTAAAATTGACGATGACCTATTGATTTATGTCATTCCAAAAACTATGCACAAGAAGTGAATGAAAATGACCAGTCGAGTGTGGAATATTCCAGACATTGAAATGTCTTGTAATTTCCTAGCTCAAACTGGATGATATGATATGATCAGTAAGTCACATTGAGGGTTAAAAACAACAATATGTTTTGTACGGAAGTTCATTGACAGAAATTTGTTTTCGAGAAGCACTGACTCATTTTAACTAACAAACATCCAAATCGTATTTGCTTAATAAAGATTTTGCGAAGAAATCAATACATACATACAACCTTGGCTAGTTGAATCAGTGTTTATTACTAATTAAGTATTTTAAGCCTTACAGATGAATTTCATGATTTCGACAAATCTGTAAAAAATTAGGCCAGGATTAAAATTATTTTTCTACAAAAATATTTACAGTCGACAACTTAAAACAAAAAAAAATGTAGTACACATTTATTGATGAAAATAAAATATTATAAATTATATCTGTATTCAAAAAAAGAAATTATTTTAAAAGTCAAACCCGCTTATAAAAGTACAAATAAGTTATTTATTTTCTGATTGAATTAGGGATGATTGGGTTTAACAAAGATTTCACACCCAAGAAAAAATTGTTTGCTCAGAAAACCTTGTTCGATTAAAAAGACTTGTTAGTACATCACAGACTCATTGGAGCTGTGATTATGTCATCTGTTATTCGGATGAGTTGACGGAAATTTTAATTCATAAGCCAGAACTTTTATGTCAATAAAATAAACTATTCCTTTCCGTAAGCATTTGACATGACGTTAACTCAATCAATGCGACTTAAATATTTAAAACACACATACAATAACGAATAATATAGATCATGTCATTCAATGTAGACATCATGTGTCGGCATGTTGTAGATAAGATTATGGTATAAAATGTCAGTCCCTTTCAGTTAAGAAAGATTTGGGTCCTCGAACTTCTCAAATATTTCCAAGACATTTTTTTACAACTTTTTTTTTATTAGAGTGCACAATAATAATAATATTCTTACATAGGATTTAAGCCTATTGGATGTTGAGAGAGTTGAGTTTTAAATCTTTTACTCTTAGACTGCCAGGCTCCTTAGTCAGATTATTGATGTCAGTACTTCAAGAAGCTTCAACTTATTTCTTGAATTTTCCATGAGTAAAAAACAGATACTTGTACAAATTATTACTAATGAAATAATAAACCTGTGAATTTTGTAAAACAATTTCCAAAGTTCAGATCTCGTAGAATTTTGCCGATTACAAAAGTTAATTAAAAGTGATAATGACCACCACTACTACTGTAGACGTTAAGTCTACTGAAAACAAGTTGACTAGCAAAACCAAGTATTTAACGACTGCTTCTATATTTATGGAATGTATTACTTTCGTAAGTTTTACTTTTATAGTTTTTTGAACAAATTGTGATTGAAATTCCTTCGTTTTAAAAGTTTTATTGTTTTTTTCATCATAGGGTATGGCTATGAGTTTTTACTCTCCAGTACTTGTGGATTTGAAGAATAAATATGATACAGATATTCAAACAATTTCTAGGATTTTTATCAGCATGACCGGTGGATATCTCATTGGGGCTTTTGCTGGTATGTTACTAAATATTTGTACAACACTTGTAGTTTTATTAATTTTGATTGTATTTAAAACAAAAAGGATGGCATATTTAATTTAAAAGCAATACTAGTTCTAATAGTTTAATATTTGCAAATCTTTAAAATTTGGATGGTTTAATTTAGAAAATTAAGTAGCAAATTTCAAGCGACGTTTAATGTATATTTTAATTATTTAATTTATACAAGCCCGTTATTTTAATAACGAAGTTTCAAATAATAATAACATGTTTAAATTATTTTATTTTTTAGGTGGTGTTCTATTCACCCGGGTTATAAGACGTCAATTCGGAGTGGTTTTAGCCTTCGTTGGAATTGCATCTTCATTATTCCTTACCCCATATTGTCCATCAATAATTATATTATTTATGAACGGAAGTCTACTTGGATTTTGCTGTGGAGCTTATGATACGGCTCAAGTCGTTTGGATGATCGAAATGTGGCGCAGTAAAGCCGGGCCATTTATACAAGGTACCTTAGATAATTAACAAATTAATAAATTAAATAATTTAAGGTATTAGTTTATAACCTTTTTTTATTATTCAAGCCCAACATTTCTGCTTTGCAATTGGGTCCAATATTCCTATCTTTTTGGTCACACCGTTTCTAGGTAAATTAATCTATATAAACTACATTCAAAAATAATTTATGCCTTTACCATAAGTACAGATTGTTTTTTTTAGTAAAATCAACATTTTATTAGTACATCCAAATTTATTGCCAATGATTTATACAATTTAAATGTAAAAATCAAAATAAATTACTTTTTTATTTGCAAAAATCGAATAAAAGTTTTAAATCTGTAGGTCAATCCAAATACAAAGCCGGAGAAACGTATGACAAAGAAGAACTTGCTATAAAAAGAGAAGAATCCTCCGGACTTCAAATCCCCTTTGCCATCGGAGCCTGTTTTGCAGTATTTAATATCTGCTACGAATTATTCCTCTTCACTTGTTACAGATATGAAAAACCACCAAAGGAAACCAAAGTCATTCCACAATGTTACCAAATTCAGATCACAAAAGGGATTCTCAGCCAAGATGAGATCGAAAAAGCTCAAAAGCACGATAGAAAGTTTTCGAGTATTTATCGAATAAAATTAATAATCATCTCGGGGCTTTTTGTCGGTTTTTGTGTAGGAATGGAAACATCTTCAATCCAATTTATTCCAACTCTTGCTCAATATGGGGATTTAAAATTGTCAGAGGCACAAGGGGCAATGGTTCTTTCAGGTCTTACAGGGGCATTTACTTTAGGACGGGGTTTAGGAATTTTAATCACGTTCAAAGTTAAACCAGAATGTATACTTTTAGTAAATTTACTATTTCTTGTAGGTGGGAATGTTAGTTTGATATTTTGGGCTAATTCTTCCTATGAAATGCTATGGGCTGGGTGTATTTTATTAGGATTGGGATATTCTACAATGTATGCTAGTTTCTATACTTTTATGTCGAAACATTTAATATTCACAGACCAGATTGGATCGTTGATGTTGTGTTGTGGATCTTTTGTGGGAACAGTTTATCCTTTAATTGTAGGCAAATATATTGAAAAGAATCCAGTGGTTGTTACCTATACTAATTTCCTTAGTGTTGGAGTCTGTACTTCTGCTATTGTTACTGCATATTTTATCACGACGAGACATAACAAATTAGAAAAGCGAGTGTCTCCTTGTTAACTTTCTTTTTATTTATTTGTATTTGTAGAATCTTACACTTATTAGATTGATATTAGCTATTTTACAATATTATAATACAGGTTAAGATGATAAAGGAAAGTAATAATAAATTATCATTAGGTAATTTATGTAATTTTATAATACCAGATTTAGTTTTTATGTTAGTTTAAGATTTGAGTTATTTAATCATTAAGCCTAATTGTACTAGGCTTATTACAGGTTTTTGATAACTATTCAAATGCGTTTTTTGAAAATATTGACAAATCAAATGCATGTAGAAATTGATTTTAATGTGAATAAAATGTGTTAGTATATTTTGAAATTGTACTTCTATGAATTACTACCAAATACAACTCACTTACATTTCTCACCTAAATATATCTCTGATTTAGTTTTTGAACTAGTCCTAAAGTATTGTTATAATCTAATTTACACAAATGATCTATTAAAACAAACTACAAAAAAGAAAGTACGTTGTAAAATAAACCTTACAATTATCGCAAACCTCTCTTTCCCAATTATATGAAAAGGACCTGCGGAGATTTGAATAGTTTGACAACTATTAATAAGTGTTGTCATTCTTCTCTTGTTATATTGAGTTTGGGTCCCTCTGATCGATCTTAACACTGATTTGGACATCGGTACAGTTTTGCTTGCGCCTTGAAGAATACAAGCCATGACAATTTGAACGGTTGTATAATTCATGACAAAAACCAGGTTGCCAATAATAGGGATTTTTCCAAGAAGAACAATAGCTGCATATAGATTCAGAATTGAATAACTAGCCCCAATAAATTCGACAGGTGGTAGAAAGAGATTTCTGAAAGCTGAGTTCTGAAGGTTCTCTAAAAGCTGAACTTGTCGGTACATGCGAATTTGATACTGGATTAACCTCCATTTGTTTAATGGAATAACTTTCATCTCTCTGTAAATATTTTTTAAATCTTTATAACTCTATCAAATAACCAGATTTAATGTTGATTTAAAACATCTATATATTTTAATACCTGATAAAGCATAAAAAATTATTCAGACATAACGGTCCTAAAATTGCTAAGGTTGCATGCATTACAACAGGTCCCATCAGTCCCAGTAAAATTCCAAATTCAATTAAATATGAAAACAAAAAAAATACAAAATAATTGATATCGAAAACATCAGTATAAATGAAACCAAATAAATATGTTCCAACAAATTGCGGACCGCAAGGACTGATAAACACCATAATTGGAAGAGCAATGATAGTAGTTAGGGACACCCCCAGATACGAAATAAAGTGTGTGGCCTATTTTAAAAGAGGAGGAGCCATAACATATAGGCTCTTATGGCAGGCTCCTCCCCTAGGAGGTTCCAGACAAATACCCGGGTTTCGCAGGACCGGCAGTGCTTTTCCCGGGTAAAGCCGCCCCTTGCTCAAAATACCCCCCACTGTTATACCCCCGACTATGCACAATACCCTTATTTGCATGGACGTTCACATTTATCTCCTATTTTACATGAAGCATTTTTTACATGGACTTGCACATTCATTCCCCTATTTTTCACCTAGCTTTACAAATACCATGTGCTCTCTCCTTCTATACAAATGAAATGCTACATTATACATACACCTGTCTATATATGGTATGATCTAAGCTAAAGATTTATGTTATATGTCATATAAAAGCAATTCGATCATGCATGTCAAACTGTCTAGGATTATTGTTCTATGCCTCTATATAGCTATATCGTATTATGCATAACTATCAATGATTTCTGTTTTATGACGTATTTAAATGCAAGTTTATGTCACATAAATAAAAAGTCCAATGCAATATTTAAACCATAGATAAATTTTTATTCTGAATCATCATCAACATCTTCAGCTTTGCAATTTGACAATTTCATAGAGCTGACGTTGGTCACATCCTCCTCAATGTATGTAGGTAGCGGTTTATCAACACAATGGTTGGCCCAATATTTGTGCACTTGCCAGCAAAATGACATTCCAATCCCAGGATTTACAGCTGCAATGGTAGCATAATGCTCAGTTTCCATCCCAGCAACATGTTTTTCCTATAATAGAGTTTGTCATTTATATTCAAAGATTATTCAATTACAATTATGACACAGTAAAAAAACTCACCTCGTCAGAAAGGGTGGAATGCTTCAACAAAGTTTGCATTGCGTTGGAAATTTCATCTGCTTCAGCATATTTCTTTCCGTTTAATGCAGAGACTTTTTTGTGGTAAAGGATGAGGAACTCAAGTCGTGTAATCAATTCTGTCCAATGAATAAAGGCCTTTAAAGCTCCAGCAGGAGGTTCGTCTAGGTCAAGAGAGTGTAACATTTCAAAAAGAGTTCTTTTTGAATTTAAAAAAAGATTTTGTCGATAAATTTCTATAAGCCCCAAGGGGCACTCTAGAGGAACCGGTTTGTCCATGGTTTTAAAAAAGGAGCTAAAAGAGATGTTGTATGAATGCAGTCAAAACAACTACTGACTGAAACCAAACCTCGAATTTTACAAGACCAGCATAGAGCATGAAACGTTTTTGTTCCAAAGTGTTTACTGCTTGGTACGGATATTGGACTATTCAAAAATCTGCCACACAATACGCAACACGAATTTTTAAAATGTTTGGATCGAATTTTATATGCTTAGTCATTGCATCAGGTTACAGTAATCTATACAACTATTGTACTTTGATGAACGATTCCTGTTTTTAACAATTTACTACCATAAGCCACGTGGCTGTAATATTTGATGGAGGAAGAATATGCATGGAGATATTCAACCTTGAACAAAAGGTTATAATTGAATTAAAAATTCTATTGACAGTGACAAAATAAGCAATTATAAAAAGACCGCCTGGAGCGTTCATTTGATAGAAAAGAAAGAAAAGGGGAAATATACATAATTGAATTAAAGAATAAAAGACCGCCTGCGGCGTTCATTTGCTAGAAAAGAAAGAAAAGGGGAAAACTATAGATGAGCTAATTGAATTAAAGAGCAAATCCTTTGCCTTGGGCAAAGTATTCATCAAAGACAAACGACAGCCTGAAGCTAAACATTCGAAAGGGAGAAAGCATGAATGATTCCGCCTCCATGAGTAGATTATAATTGAATTAAAAATAATTTTCACTAGAATAAGCAATCATCTAAATGCAGCCTGGAGCACCATGTAGAAATAAACAAGCAAATCTCTAGCCTGAGGCAAAATAGCAGTTACAGACCACATGCTGTAAAGATTTAACATCAAATCACATATGCAGTGATAAATGGTCTTGCTAAAATATCCTAGTTTTAAAAAGATTTATTACAATTCCATTCTCTAAAGTAAACCAGTCGAATCACAAGCATCATGCCGAGACCACGTTGTGAAATGGGAAATTCAAAAAAGAGATTTAAATCTACAAGTGATTCTTGTGACAAGGAAAACACACCTACCAAAAACAGCAAGCTAGTACAGTTACCTTTAGCTACATCTCCCAAAAAGAAAGTTGTTCCTCTCGGTGAAAAAATGAACAATCATTGTTCTAAAAGAGACTATAAACAACTAGAGCTCAATTTCAAGAAAATTATCCGAGTTGAAGAAGAAGATCATCATCACCCACCACCTGCCAGGCAATTTGAGTTTCATGAAGATTTGGACGAGGTTCAACCTCCATGGGATCCCAAATCAAACATTGTGTTTTTACCAGCTCCAGACCTTTCATCAATAGAAAGCCAGATTGATTACTGGCATGAACGTGAGACCCGAAGCGTGATTAATAGTTTAAAGGTTGATATAAGAGAAAAACCATACTTTAGCATTTTGATTTACAAACGATGGGGTAGCACAGTTGGACAATGTGTACATTTGGACATGTTCGAAGTTGAACAGTTAATTTCATTGTTGGTCAAACGGATTATTCCCGACGTTTACAGTGCAATTAAAAATTCATTTACCACTGTAATAAAAAAACCAGTGCCATATGGACCAATCGAAGTT
>JAQGBQ010000537.1:0-19913 GCA_034698485.1 Vertagopus arboreus | reverse complement strand
TTTCGTTCCAGTTGGTTAACAATTTACAAAGTTACAATCTATTTCCAGTGAGTAAATAAGGAATAATGAACCTTGTAGTTTTAATGATACGTTCATTAGGTTGATAAATACAATAGAAGTATAGTAAGGATTCCTCTTAATTACTAGTAATTTATGGGATCAAGAATATTTATTTAATATTTATATCATAAAAAATTGAACGAAATTCTGGTAAAAAAAGTCTGATATGCCACTTATGACTTTAAAAGAGTTAATAAGAAGGGATAATTGGCTAGGTAGATTGGTTGGGGTAGGTAAAATAACAATAATCTGTTTGAAGTCCGATTCAGAGAACTTAATATGATTCCAGATACGGCGAATTGTTCATATTTCTAATGCAAAAATATTATCAAATATGGACAAAGCGTACTTCTCTGTTTTAGAACTTCGTGATCGTATTATAGGTTATTAAAAACACAAGGTTAAATTCACTATAAATCTAAGAACACATAGGCACATTTTAATTACACAGACATGATAATAATTTATATAGATACTTACAATTAGATCAAAAGTTTTATGCAAATATTATAGATATGTAAACTCTTCCCAATCAATCCATATTTGACTTGACTAAGTATCATTTTCTGATTTTAAAAAAACTTTAAAATATGCGTTTTAATATATTGTTTATTCTAAATTGTAATGTTTTAAAGTGTTGCAAATTTGTAAGAGACATATTTAGCACTTAACTATCTAGGATTTAAAGGTACAAGTCAAGTATACTGTAGTTTTAGATAGAATACTTATGGGAAATCAATATTCGTTGTATAATTTTCTAATTTAGGGTGATTTAATTGCATTTTATAAAGCCTCTGATTTTTAATAGCTATAATTACAATTACAACTGTAGCAGATTACTAACTGTACTTCGCTATAAACATGACATGAACCTCAAAACTCTAACCATGAACAAGTGACACAACTACCGATGTAGTCTATTACTAATTAGAAACAATTAACTAGATTAGACAGAAAGCGACAGAAGAAATGTGTCCCACATGTTCCGTCCAGATTTGTTTTTAAAAAATTCATTCGAGAGAAGTCTTTGAACTATAATTTATTTATTATAACAGTATTCCAGGCTGGTCAATATGTATGACTCTATGAAATAAAAAGTAGCGATTCACCATAATCCGACTAAATTTTTACAAAACCAGGGATTCTCCTCTGAATAAGTTCCCTTGTAAAATGTCGTGTATCGTGCCAGTTTGTCTACTACATATTCATTCAAATTCATCGTTTTTAATCATAAGACATTAGATTTAATTAACAATTTTTTTGTTTATAATCAGGGCCACCGAGGTTCGTCTCCAGCAATTCGGACTTTTACACCCGAAGGTTTCATCAGTACTGGAGTCAGTCCACCCGACTCACCTCCTTTGATTTACCAAGGCTCTCGATCTCCGTCGCCAATTAGTAATGTAAGTTATATACCTCTACTACAAACTCATTCTCATGATGTTAATCTGTCAAACTTCGAAACAGTCTAATATAAAGCCAGATTATACGATAGTCTAAACTTCAGTCGAGGTCCAAAATGCGTGAGGGAATCCTCAGAACTTTACGAATTACTGGGAATAGTTAAAACCGATGCTCTTTGCTTTCTTTGAATCTTGAAGCTCTCGTTATAATTCGGAAATAAAATTCTACTTGATATAACACAGCCAAATCTTATGTGACAGTCTCACACGAAAAAGCACAGTAGTTGCCCTAAGAGTTAAGAATTTGAATTACAGTTAGAAGCACCCTTTAACCATGTCTAATTAATTCTGTAAGGTTAAAGTGCCTACCATGACCTTTTTTCTAGAGACAGTCACATATAGAGAGATAACAATCAATAGCCAAATGTGTGTAATGATCATAACAAGGCATTAAAAGTTTCTTTGAATTGTAAATTTGCCTAATTGAAATCAAGAAAACACTGGAGTTATGTTACATTTATTTTACTTACGTCAACAGTCACAAGTAGAAATACACAGACTGGAAAGACTGAATCCAATTATTAGGTTCACATGAGCACAATTCTTTCAATTTGTTCGAGTACAAAATGTAACTTCTAGGAACAATCAAACAAAACTATGAGACACGTGAAGAGAAAAAGTTTTTTCACATGGATTTCCAGAACTTGCAGACATAAAAATAATCAATAGGTCATAAGGGTTAGAAAGATGTGAAAGTTTGTGATAATTCTAAACAAAATCTGGATCATTGTGGATTGTACCAGTCATTGCCATGAATGATATTGCGCTGGAAAAAAACGGGTAGTAAAAAGTTTTAGCGAATTTTCGCAAACTTTATTAAATATACAACTACCTTTGTACGTTTCAGTTGGTTTGCAACTTTTTTGTCGACCAAATAGCCAGAAAGTCATCAACTAGCGCAATGAGGCTAAGCCAAACGAATTCAGTGGCAATTTAGGATCAGCATTATTTTTATAGATAAAAGCACTCAGGGCGGATTGCATTTTTTTGATTACACATTTTCTTTTCGTAGCTTTTTCCTCTAATAATAACGGGGAATATGGTCATCAATACTTTACCACGTTGGTAATAGTACTACTGCATAAAAATAAGCCTATAAGAATAAATTTTGTGATTGTGTCAGAGTATTATTGACGAGTGATAATAGGAAGAGGACTACCTCACAAGGAGAATTGAATAGAAAAGTCCGGTGTAGTTGGCAGGATTTGGCTAATCCGTTCATTCATCTCAGAAATATATAGAGTCAACCTCACTACGCCGTGTACAGATGAAAGGGAAGCAAATGCGTCAGAGAAAGCTCATTAGTCTTCTCTTAGTGTCAACACATCAATATTGGCCCATCATTCCCCAAAGCCAAGATAAGCATGTACATACATTATAAGTAGATGCTTTGTATTGTTGTGTAGTATATATAGATAGATTCATACTCAATAAGTTAGAGCAACAGTTGTCTACTTGCTTGTCGTCGTCCTTGGAGCTGTAATAAATATTAACTTTTGCTGCTAGAATGGATAAGTTAAAGGTGTAAACCGATACGATAGATTGGCGCACCGTTGTTCACAGTGTCGTTTAATGGTTTAATGCATATTGGCGTTGGTCATGTCATCTTATATTTATGAGACCATGAAGAATCGAACACGAGAGCCTGGCTGTGGTCTTTAGGGAAAGCTAATTAAGTTAATTGTAAGTGACCATGCGGGAGACCATTTATTTTTAGATTGCGTCTTTTTCTCCTGATTCTGAACACGTATCAAGTGTTGTTACTGCATCACTACTTAAACACTTGGGTAGACGTTTGTAGTTTGTGTGAATTGAAAATGAAACTAATAATTCACATCGTTGACAGAATAAAAAAAATACACTTTTCTAAATGCTATGTTATATCTACTATTGGAATGAAAAAACATGACCACAAAAACAGGTCAAATTACTTGGTATCTATATCTATTATCAATGAGATTCAAACCCTTTTGACGTTGGTTTTGGTCTAAACCATTATATGAATTCTATTAGTATTTACTTTCTCTAATATTGGTTAGAAACTAAACTGACGATGCTGAGTTCGCTTTAATCTTTTGGAATTCAAAATATCAAAGAATAGAATAGAGTCGTAGTGTTGTTGTTGTGATACGCATTTATTTAGATGCATATGTACATGATCACTAGAAAACTATTTAGTATGGAGTTTAAACTGGAGAAAGTCAAGTCAACTTTCTCCACTTGCAAAGAACATAAAAATAAATAGTAGACGACTCGCCTTGTTTTTTTGTTACTCTAAACTACTACTACAAAGTTTAAAAGTAACAACTATCTTAGGTATCTATGCTGTAAAATCGTTTAAGTTCATGTTGAACCAAAACTTAGTTAAGGACAGAGTTACTTTAATTACATAATTTAACTAGGTTAGTAAATGTTACTGTAAGAAATTGCTTATATGACGATATAATGTATGAAATGTCTTTGGGTGGAAATCAGCGCAGGATTTGCCTCGCTGTTATCTTTTGACAATAAAGCATTATTATTATTATTATTATTATTATTAGGTACATAAAAAGTTATCTATATAGTATTATTATTATTCACTCGTCTACTAAACGAAAACCTACTAAGCATTAGGCTAAGCCGTAAGATCTAAAAAATAAAAAAGAGCTTTAGAAAAGTTTAATAATAGAATTTTAAGTAGTTTATTTAAATCTTTGAAAATGCTTAAGATATTTATTTATTGACTTGGTTGATCACAAAGTTTGAGGCTTTTTTGAAAGTTGTAAGATTGTGGGCATTTGAGCGACAGATTATTTTTATCAAAATCCTATAAGTATTTCAACTTATTATATAACTTATGACAGACTAATACATATATTGAAGTCGCATGTATTTATAAGCATATTTCATCTATATCAAAGACTAGAGAGTTGAGGCTAACGAACTGAACAAGACATTTCGTCTTTATAAAAAATCTGAATCGATAAAAGAAAATATGGACTTTACATATTTTTTTTTAAAAAAATATATAAATCCTGTAGCAAGGAATAAAGAGAGATGACATTGTCAGGAAATCTTGAAATACACGAGGAGCAAATATCAACAAGAAGGAAGATAACACCCTTCTTTCCAGTAGCTCGAATCCCACAAATCTTCAAACGCTTATAAAAGAACATGTTTTAGTATTATATATGGATAAGACATAACAAGTCTATAAGCCAGCAGTCATGTCATCCGTGCAAAAGCCATATGAAGTTTCCAGTCTCCACAAAGGCAAAGGCGATTCTCGTAACATCCCAAAACTTTTCATCAGCAAACTAAAAGCTTCTTTGAGTTTCGATTTAAGACGAAAATCTAAGAAGAGAACTCAATTTTAGTCGGAATGCTTTTTATTTTAAATCCTGACGTTATTGGTAGTTTGATGGCATTAAGAAAGCTTTTTAAATGCCTTCATCATCATTATATTTATTTATATAAAAAACAACATTATAATGCAGGGATTATTTTTATTTCAAATGCTCCAGTTACGGAAGTACGAAAATAATACATACTAAAAATAAATGTAATGAATGACATTTATTAAAAATAAATTCTAAGTATTATATTTAAGAAATTGTATTTTTATCTCAATAATATCAATCAGCAAGCAAATTTTCATAAATTCCTAGAATATAAATGTGGTAGGTTCGTGGGTTGATTATAAATGGATCAAATATCAATATTAATACTTTTTCATGTCATAAGTCGACTCAATTAAATGAAATAATGACGTATGGTTCCTGTTATACCTAAAACAAAGAAATGATTTCGATTGCACAATCGTAATACGAGAATTTGTTTAATTCCAAGTTTAAATCTCAAAAAATAAACCTTGGCGGATAAAAAAGTGTTAAAATTTTGTATTTCTTTTCAGATTCGTACAACATCTTTAGAGATGAAAGGTGGAGGTTCACCTAATTCCTCGACTATGGATTTGCGTATTTCTTCAACAGATAAATCACCATCTCAATCTCAAAATTCCCTAAACTCCCTTTCCGACAAGTCTAATAATCAGGGCATCGGGGCAAGGTACGTAAATGTTATTATATTATTGCTACATTATAGATAAGTTCAACATCTATTTCATCTCATTTTGAACAAGATTTTGATCCTCAATTCTCAAGCTTTGAGGTTGGCTGCTCGGTGTTCCGAGAAATAAGAGCCTTTGACTATTAATTGCATTACAAATCATGAGAACATGATCAGAAAGCTCATGAAGCTTTCTAGATCCATTTGTAGTTGTACAGTAGGGGAAATTATTTTTATGTATCCCTGTTAAGATATACTTCCAATTTTGTTCGGTGTTTTTGCTTTCTGCGGATCGAGATTTTATCAACCGGAAGATAAAATGACTGGTATCATTGGAAAAAGTGTTTAAAAATCTTCAAATTGTTTATGCACTGAAAAGATTAAAGATTCTAAGCTGGCAATAAATTCCCAAATAAAAAAAAAAATTCATTGCACTCTATAATTTTACCTTTATCTAAACATTGATTAAAAAATAAAGAGGTCAAAACTTTAAAATATAATTTGTATTGGTACCATGTTCCTAAAAAAAATTCTCAATTGTTGAGTTTTTCTGTTGTCTTTCGATTTTTTTATCAACAAAAACGAGTCAATCTCAGCATATTAAAAATGGCACATTCGAATTCGCCTTGAAATTACGCGTCAAATGGATTGTCTTTATTCAATTTCTGCAAAATATTCTGTACATACTCATAATTACAATGCACACTCGTGGACACACAAATAGTGTATGATATGTCAAAATCGTATTAGGTCGACTTTTTCTACTTAACTTTGGTAATGAGTTCTTAACTAATTTGTCAGTTTGTCCCTAACCACTTCCATGAACGGCTCCAAAACATACCTCTTAATATACCTATTCGTGTACATACATATCTTACAATTAGTAGTAATAAATAAAAGTAAGTTCCCCGACTGTACTATATCCTTTGGGTTTGACTTTGATGGACCTCTCTCTATATTTATTTTCTTTAGACGAGCATCAAGATGCCTGTCTCCATTACTAATTCCCCCCAAGTCTCCAACTCCTTCGGATGGATCGGGTCAGTCACCAGCCCCACTTTCACCACTTTTGGGTACACTTCAACTAGATTTATACCAGAAGAAGGACGTGGCTGCATTTCTACCATCAAATAAGCAACCTGGATCAAGCCCTCATGATCGCAGCCCTCCACTGGGACGGCTACATTTTCGGCTGAAGTACGATTTCGACAAATCTGATCTTCATTTGCATATGATTGAAGGTTAATACAATTATGAATTTCATTTGTATGCCCGGTGCATGTATTATTTAATTCACTTCTCGAAATAGAAGCTCTTTATTAATTGCTATAGTTTGTAGTTTTGAGCCACGATCAAAGAAATTGCATCGTGACATAGTGACATTTAAAACTTGTTTTATTTTAGACTAAAACTTCTGATTTTGACTGCAGTCTAGAATTAGAAATCTCAAATCGAGATTAGCCCAGGAAATTGAATGAGATGCGATTGAACATTTTGAATCCCAAATGCCATTCCCTTTCAAGGGCCCAGCGGGGCATTGCATTGAAATTGAACGATAGTATACGTATGTGACAATCTCACCAAAAAGGTGAGACTGGTACTTTAAGCGTTCAGAATTTAAACAGTTGTTCAATGCCCCCTTTCCAAGCTATAAATTCTGAACTTTTATAGTACCACCCGTGCCCTTTTTTGTGAGATCGCCACATATAAGTAATCAATCTGTGTAATCTGAAACTGTCCATATTATTGAAGGTTACACTCGGGTTTTATAAACTATCTTGTCTTTGTAAAGTCCTTGGCTGTCTTTTCGCTGTAGAACATATCGACGATAGCGTAAAACTCAGAGCTTTGGTCACGACTATAATATATAAGTTATACGTGTAAAGGTCTGAGAGACCTCGACGGAGTTAATTTAGGAAACGACTACTACATACTATTGGGATTAATCAAAATGTTCATAGTCTAGTAGAACTAAATGTAATGGATGGGTAATAGTAATAAACAGTAGGCGTATTTTATTGTAAATCTTCTCAAGGACTGGACTAGTCACAGGAGTAATCACTTCAGGGTTGTTATTGTGCCTGGAGCTTTCTCAAATCTCTTTAAGATTTATCATGAGCTAAAAATACTTTTGGGGAAATTATAATGAAATTATAGTATTATTATTATACGTCAGTTTTTTGCTAGCACTGGAAAGTTATACTTTGTAGAATTTCTTGATAAGCCTTCAGAAAAGGTGAAAAATCTGAATTTGAACTAGAAAAAATATCTTTTATCGATATTGTCTATCAAGATACTAGGGATAGGAAAATTACGACGATTCTGGGACACAGGAGAAAGTATTTCTGTGAACGTCGAAAAATTCGGGAAAAAATACTGACGTCTCCACCTTAGCATAAAAAAAATCACAGCTGTATGTCAAATGTTGTGTCTTTTTTGGCTTCTGGGTACATTAATGATTACTTCTGTAAGCATTCTGAGAAGTTGCTAATGCTTCGTAGTTAATTAACCGATATTACATTTCTTGGAATGTTTTTGTAACAAGTTTTTAAAATGTTTAATTTGTTGTTACGCACAGCTCATGACCTGGCCGGAAGTAACCAAGGTGGCTTTAACGACCCGTACATCCGACTCTATTTGTCACCCGAGGTGGATTCGAGAAAAAGACAAACGACCATTCACAGAAACGAACCCAGCCCTTATTTTGATGAACATTTTAAATTTCCAGTTTCCCAAGAAGATCTGAAAGAGAAAATATTAATTCTACAGGTATGCTTTTACTTCAAACGTGAAAACTCCCCTTGCGGTTTCACTTCTACTTTTTACATCTCAAAAGACCTTATGTATTTTCATGAAGGCAGGCGTGTGTATGTAATAAGAACAAGACCAGGGTTGGCAGTTTTTCATATTTATTTCAATTTTTCATGAAAACTGAAAAAAATAGAAACATAGAAAGGCGATTTTTCAAAGACCAGTGAAAAATAGTGAAAAAAATGCTGGCAAGATGTTTTAATTTTTAATTTTTCAATCCTTTTGAGGTTATGAAACTTCATTTTATATTTTCAATGAAAAATTCGTACAATTTCACAATTTTTTTTCTTCATTTTTCTAAATTTCTAAAGGTATGAAATTTCATGAAATTTCACATATTTACATCCTCAAGTAGCCTGGTAGGCTATCGAATCGCTTTTCTTGGTCGGTAGCACTTTTAGATTTTAAATGTAATATTACACCAAGGACAATCTGTGACGCAGGTTTTGTATCTTGATACACACTCCATAAAATACTTGAAACTACTAGAAATGGTATTTAGATATGTTCTGAGGTTATAAATACTAAATTATAAATACCACCAATTCCTTTACATACATATACATTAGACATTCTAATTATTATATATATATGTACACAGTAGTAGATATGCTCAATATGTGTTTCTCTATTATTATTTCAAAGGTATTCGATTACGATCGTTACTCACGAAATGATGTTGTGGGCCAAGTTTCAATGAGACTTGATGAGTTCAATGTGACAACCAATCTCGAAGTTTGGGCAGAAGTCATCAAGAACAAAAAGGTAAAGAGATGAAACCATAGACTTATGTTCAAATTAAAAATACAGCAAATGTTTTGCTTTCCTTTAGTTTTATTATTTAATTTCCACCTTAATGGAAGAGAAAGTTATTTTATTCATCGAATTTTTATTTTATTTATATGCACATAGCCATCTGGAGAAAGGCAAGAGGTGCTAGTCTCTTTGTCATACTTGCCCTCGGCCGAAAGACTTACTGTCGTCCTTCTCAAAGCAAGAAATCTTTATTCTCCTCCGAATAAAGAAACCTTAGGTAAGTCTTAAATATTAATTTGGTTCTTTCCATATACGCAATAACTATATATAATAATCATATATGTATTTTTTATTATTATTCGGACAGATCCATTTGTAAAAGTATACCTTACGGGTGGTGGAAAGCGTCTTAAAAAGAAAAAGACAACTGCTCGTAAAAATACTAAAAATCCCGTGTGGAATGAAGCCGTTTCTTTTTCAGTATCTGCAGTCAGTCTCGCCAACTCTTCTATTGAGGTTAATGTCAATTTCTCAATTAAAAACCTCCAGTACAGCTTTGCATAGCCCGAGCCAGAATTTGATACAATTTTTAAACCCACTTTTAAAGTTTTGTTAGACTAACTTGTGTAGTCCCGATTTGATTTTATTTACAAATCTAACTTGCTTCTATAATTTAGGTAAGTTAACTACTAATAATGATGCAAAATTTTAATTTTCAAACCCAAGTATTAAGAAACCCGTGGGGGTACCCCTGTATAGTCACTTTTAGTGACCTTTATCTAAATATCATCTCGTTTCCATTATATAGACACTATAAGTAAACATAATACAAAATTTCAGCTCTCTTAGCCAACTTTGTAAAAACCCGTGGTGGCTACCCCATAGGGTCACTCTGAACAAAATTTTAGAAATCTATATTTGTATTCGATATTGAGGGTTCATAAACCTCCACCATACAAAAATTCAGTGTCCTACCACATTGTTTAAAAAACCCGAATGGGTGGCCCCATAGGGTCACTTTGAACAAAATTTTAGAAATTTAACTTTCTACTTCATATTTAGTAATCATAAGCTATCCCTATGCCAAATTTTAAGTTTGTATGTCATTCTTTTAAAAAATTTCAAAACCTAGTCAAAATCCCATAGCAACTATACCCTATTTTAGCCCCCACGGGTCAACCCCTCCACCGATTTTGCCCATCTTCGAACTTAGCCTTTGTATTGACACAATACACATGAGTACCAAATTGCAAGTTGATTGGACAAGTGTGAAGAGAGTTATCGTGCCAACAGACACACAGACACACAGACACACAGACATGATGGGTACATAAGCCCTGGCTCGGGCTAAAAAGTGCTCATTAAATTAATTCATTTTAAATTCATAGTAAATAAATGAATGCAAATCCTTGGAAAAAAAGTTTGAATTAAATAAAATTTCATGTAATTAAATACATTTATGTATATTGTAATACAGATCTGTGTTCTGGACCAGTCAAATGATCTCATGGGGTCAAGCGCTTTAATCGGATCGTGTGTCCTTGGGCCTCGTGAGGAAGGATCGGAACTTAATCATTGGCAAGATATGAGCCAAAACTTCCGTAAATCTATTGCCATGTGGCATGTTCTTACTTAATTTAACCTAAGCTTTGACTATTTAAATTTAATTATTTAATATTATTAACAAAAAAGTTATTATGTATCTTTTGAATTCAAAAATAAATATAAGATAAATAACTACAGAATTTTTTGTTACTTTATCGGGTGGTCAGAAAATAAAGATTTGTTCATGAAATTTATAAAAAAAATATTTAAAATTTTAATCTTTTTGATTTAGAAATTCGTAAAAAAAAAGTTCTATAAATAAATGTATTGAAGTTGAAATATTTTAATCATGACCACCAGATAGATATCTGTATTAAATATATTATATCGTCGAGTTCACGAGTACTCGAGTGTTAATAGCATTCCTCTATCTGTACAAATATACGATTGACCTAATTCCTTATAAGTGATAAGATATTTATTAAATAAATTCCTTTGTCGGCTGAGCAGACAAAGTCCCTAGTTTTTAATCGAAAAAGTTGTGCGTGCCATAGTTGATATTTACAGATGTATGAATTATTATAGGTATTAACAGATGTATGTATTGGTAAACCCATTAAATTATTAATATAATCATTCCATCATATCTTCCTCCAATATTTATTATTATAAGCTATATTGTATTCTTCTCTAAATATTAAAAATGATGTGACTTGAGACAATCAGCTATCTTTTAATTAGATTGTAAGTTCTAGAAATAATAAATAAATATATTATTAGTTTTGGCAAATTTTGTTAAGAGAGCAATCTATAATAAGTTTATTATAAGAAGCTCAGAGAAAGTTAATCGATCAATGTCTTTTTATACTTAATTTTCACTTCAGTACGTTCAACGTTTCGTACGGTTCGATTTCCAATGTAACGTTTGTCGTTTTCAACATTTTAATAAATGTATGTATCTCTAAATAATTCTAATAAGATTTTCTATAATTCATAAAAATAAGTAGCCCTTATCTCTCCATTCTGTATGTGTAAAAAAAAATAAGTCCATTCACAAAACTGGATTTGGTCAAGCCTAACATTCCTATTATCAATATTATTAGAAGTATCTATATCTATATTTAGATATTTTGAGGTGTGAACGGCAGAAATAGATATATTTAATTTTAAATGAGGTCATGTCCATATTAACAGCTCTGAAAACTGATATTGAACACTATTGACTGAATGGTTAAAAAAACAAGGTTAAATATTAAATTAGATGAATGTGCCAAACCAATGGATTATTTATTTAATACTTTGTATGAAATTATGGACAGACGGATCAAGTGATAATTGTTTTAAACTGATATTTAAATTATTAAAATGTAACAGTAGAATCATTGCATAAAAGTATGTAAATGTGTAAATTATAATTTCAAACGACGAGATAAATCAAATTACTAAGCATAGTTCTAATGTATTTAAATAGTTAAAGTGGATCGGTTGGAAGTACATACTACAGCTACACACTATGGACAAATGATAAGTGAAAATAGTTGATAAGAAAACCCACACCTATTGTCAATTGACAATTCAATGGAAAACGGTTGGCCTGTCCTATATTTTTAAAATTTGTTTGTCTGCAAATCTAAACCATATACATAGTATTATGTATTTCCGTATTTTATGAATTCATTTTTATTTATTTACAATCGATGAGCAGACTTATGAAACTTTTATGAATCTGTAAGTAATTTCTGGCTGGAAAAATTTGAAATCCCGTTTTAATTGTAAACATAATCTATTTGTAAATAAGTATAGGTATTCTATAAATATTTATCATACATATGTTTATGAAACCTGTGAGTGATGTTATATATAAATATTAAAGTATACGTATTGTTGAGTCTGAATCTGAAAGTGTACTAAACTCATATTGACTTGTTGTGGTATGGTGTGATCAAATGTACTATTTACTGTTGACTTATTGATATTCAAAGAAATATTTTCATTTCGTAAATAAACTCCGTCTTCTTTTTGGGGAATTATTGCATTTTTTGCTATGCATTTAAATAAATCAGAGCTAGACAAAACAATGTCGTAAATGTACATAAAAAAAATGCATCGCATATTTATACACTCAGTCACTGTAGAATTGTAAATATGATATCCATAAGAAGAGTCATCGAGGGACCGCATTAAAATCGTAAATAAATCTCACTCAGTATGATTCATATTGTAAGAGGAGAGTGGAGAAGAGATAATTGAACGGAAGGTTGACCCAGGTTGACCTCTGAGTTTAATGATCGCTCGTGAATTTCTTGACTTATTTTAAGACATACTGCGTAGTCCAGTTTTCCATAAGCTTCGATCGATGTCCTCGTGTATTGTTTAATGGCTATATTTACGTCTCGAATCGAATTTTTAATGATTCATAAAGTTATATTGAAGTGTCTCGTCGATTATTGGAGAGAAAAAACCTTCGAAATTGGACATATCTTGTCGAAACATGTTAACGAGAATCGATGCTTTAAATTAATTTGAATACAAATAGTTACAAAACAAATAGCATGTTTTCATCATTCATGATTCAAGCTAGTGATTTCAATTTATCTCCTTTAAAACACGCATCAGCATACAACTTCTTGATAAGCTTCGATCGAATATTTACGTCTCGAATCGAAATTTTAATGATTCATAAAAGTTACATGAAGCTTCTCGTCGATTATTCAATGATTTGCATTTAATGTGCTTTAAGATATTGTCCAAAAATATTATCAAAAATCGATTCTTTAAAAATATCTTGAAATTCACAAATGTGGCAAAGGTCCAGGATGATGATTAATTTCAAATAGCATATCTTCATGATATTAAAACTAGTGATTTCATTTTATCTCTTTTAAAATACGCATCAGCATGTCTCCTATCACTCGTCCGGAACATGATAGTTTTGTTTTTTGTATAAAAGTGCATCGTCCCATTTCATCTATGTATCATTCTAACAAAATTGCATCATCCTTATAACTTTGCCTTATAAAGTGCGAGCAGTTATAATAAATTAATTGCTTGTTGTCTTTCCTTACTGCGATGAGCAATAATAGTGATGGGGAGTATAAACTTGAAAGTTGAAACTGGTTTGAATACGTCTTTACGCTTGACTCATTCATTCGTTTGTAAGCGATGATAGAATAACAATTGATGAAATCATGAGTCTAGAATATGATACAGCTAGAAATTATTTTACAAAAACAAAGCATATCGAATTGCTATCAAAGCTTGTTTTGCTATTTGCTTATTGCTTGTTGAGACTTTAAAACATAGGAAATTGTGCTGAAGAAACTACAAGGACGGCTTGCATCAGACTTTTTAATACTAGTCTGGTATGTAAGAAGTTGACCCAACATGATACTACTTTGATAGCTCCGACTTTTGATAACATTATATTATATCACGAGCTTTTCATTCACTTTCATATATCAAATCCACTATCAGTATAACAAGTTTGAATGTAAACAGAGTTGTAACTTGTTGAAGATTTGACGCTTTAATACTCTGGAAATTCTGGAGCTGTCCAGATAATTCGTTATTACTGGACAGACAGGGGTTTTAAGTTGAAATGATCAACATCAATATTATTCTTTGTATCTTCATCATACGTCTATAAACTTGATTCTTGGTATACCGAACTCCTATAGTAAACATATTACATACATTGAACGGTCTTCTTTTTTAGCTAATGATGCTCATGCAAATTGTAAATGTATAAATACAAGCGAAAGCCACAATACTTGAGCCATTCTATAAGAGAGAGTCTACGTGAACAGAACTTACAACTTATTACAGTACAATTTCATATTATTATAACTCAACTTTAACAAAGTGAATTGTTATATTAAATAGCTGCCGTTAACCTTAATACAAGTTTTAGTGACCATTAGTCAACAAACTATTCACTATTTGGAGAAACTGCTTACTCATAAGGTAAATATCTCATATTGTTATATTATTAGAAACCTTAATTATATTTAGTTTTATGAATTCCAACTGAACAAAATTATTCCAGTTTCTAAAAATAATTTACTAAAAAACCATTTTATTTTTGTACTTTTAGTAATAAGCAAAGATGCGAGGTACAACTACCCTCATACTTCATTCCTTAGACCCGGAATCTCTGGAGAAAGTAGATGATTTGGATTCCCTCGACCCAGAATCCGAAGATGACGACATTTACAGAGAAATAGATGCAATTGAGTCGGAAATGACAAAAGACAGAACATATCGAATTCCACACTACCACCACCAGACATCATCGGTCGAGTCTAGATTCAAGTCCAGTGAAAAAAATGTGGGTCATCAATCAAATTCATTTCCTCCAAATTTTGACCTATCCACTTCCCCTCCATTGATGAAATCTCATTACCAAGATGATGACGCCAACAAAATCAAGGAAAATCACATTGAGGATATTATGACTAGGCTCTTTCATAATTACAAACACTCATCTTTACAATCATCAGATTCAATAAAAGACAAGACCTTGATCTCCACGGGATCAGGGTTACCATTAAGCCGGGTGAAATCCTGTCGTAATGAAACTTCATCTCGTGATGGAATTCAAGATAACACTCACCTTCGTCATCAGGATGAGGCAACAAACCCACGAGGACTTACCAGGTTCCTGCATAATATCGGCTTGATTGACAGACAATCAAATAAAGCTGATAAAAATAGGTTCAATGTTAACAATCTACCACCTCAGATGAAAGAGGAACTCAAACATATTTATGTGTATTAGTAAATTATCGAATTATGTATGACTAATCTTTAGTAATGATATGCAAATAATGCGCTTCCTGAATATTTTTGTACCTTTAAACGTTTAATAAATTCTATACGAGTTATCTTGTCATTTAATTTTTGACCGAATTATGGAGATCTCTATTTTATACTTCTTTAGGAAATTTTACGAGCTATTTTTTATTCTTCTATATTTTTACGTCTAGATTCGACTATTCTACATTCATCGTTGTTCTTATAAAAGAAAAGTAGTGTCACTTTAAGATTAGCATATAACATTATTATTATCTAATTCTAAAACGCATAGTCACGGGAAAGAAAACTTGCACTTGCATAAACAGACTTTTTAACAATTAGTTCTTATTTTTCTTTTTAGCAGCAGCAGCTTGTTGATTAGGATGTAGACTTTCTTGATGCATATCCACAAGTTCTTGTTGAACTTCTAAAGCACATGGTGAGTATCTACAATACTCCATTGCAAACTCTCCTTTGCCCTGGGTCAGAGATCTTAATTCGGATGAAAATCCAAACATTTCATTCAACGGTACTTCACCAGTTACAACAAACCATCCATCATTGGAATCCGTTCCTGTGATAATACCCTTCCTTCTATTTAGTTGACCCATCACAACTCCCTGGAATTCTACAGGAGCAGTTGTCTCGACTGACATAATCGGTTCTAGTACTTGCCACTGACCAAATTCATAAGCTGAAAAGACGAGAACCTTTTTCTTATGTTCATTCATTCATAATTGGGGAATTTAACTTTGATCTCCTTACCTTGCTTCATAGCTCCTTGAGCAGCAAGAATGAAAGAAATTTCATTCGAGTCGACAATATGAGACGCTCCATCGACTAAGCGGAATCTAATTCCAGAGACTTTGTTTCCGGTCAAATAACCTTTTTCACAAACCATGCGGAAGCCTTTTTCCACGTGAGGGATAAACTGTTTAGGGATGTTTGTTCCTACTGTTTCATCTTTGAAAAGAATTTTCGTATTTTCATCTGGACCAAGTGGCTATAAAGACATAGTAACCATTTTTAAACCCTGTCGAATAATGCAAATTAAAAGTTCTTAGAGTGAATTGTTTACCTCGACGTAACCAACGACACGCCCAAACTGACCCGATCCACCACTTTGCTTCTTATGAAGGTAGTCAAACTCCACAGGTCCAACCAAAGACTCTCGGAATGATACTTTAGGTTTACCCATTGTAACTTCACAGTTGTATTCTCTTTCCATTCGCTATCATTTCATAAATTAGTCATTACAAAATTAGATTATATACTTCAAATAATTTTAAATAATATTTACCTGAGCGTAAATTTCTAAATGCAACTCCCCCATGCCAGATGCAATCGTTTCTTTATTGTCCTGGTCGTAAACAATATGATAGGTAGGATCTTCTTTTGTGAATCTCGCAACTGCTTTGGAAAACTTGTCAAGGTCTTGTGGATCTTTAGGTTTGATACTCATCGAAATAACCGGATCGGGAACAAAAATAGATTCCATTGAAACTTGAAGGTCTTTATCTTTAACAAAGGAATCACCACTAGCACAGTCCACACCAAAAAGAGCACAAATATCTCCTGCGTATACTTCCGTTACATCTTCCATTTCGTTTGCATGCATACGAACTAAACGAGATATTTTAATCTGAAAATCAATACCAATTTTAAAATTAATATTTTCTAGGAGCAAAATAGCAGTAATTAAAAATATAGCTGACCTTTTTGGTACTTCTAGTATTGTAAATATTTTCTCCCTTCTTCAACATTCCTTGGTACACTCGTACGTACGTAAGTTGACCAAATCTTCCAGCTTCTAATTTAAATGCCAAGCCACAAAAAGGATGCTTATTGGATCGTTCTGGGCTCATTAAAATTCGGGTTTTTCCTTCGCTATAATAAAATACAGCTTAAGAAATTAATCCAAAAGCTCTTTTAAATATCAATAGTAAAGTTACTTACACATTATCTTTCGTTTCGTGAGAATAGGCAAAATTTTGAACTTGAGATGGATTGGGCATATATTCTATCACGGCATCTAACAATGGTTGAACACCTTTATTTTTTAAAGCTGATCCTAAAAGTACTGGAGTAAATTCTCGCTTTAAAGTAGCTCGGCGTATAGCATCTGAAATATAGAAAATAAATTAGTTGGTTTATGGATAAATATGTTGAAAAGCGCTACTGTTAATTGTTTTTAATAAAATTAACCCTTTAATTCTGCAGGGGTGGGTTGTCGTTCTTCAAGAAATATTTCTCCCAAGTGTTCATCAACATTTGACACATGTTCAATCAATTCCTGATAATAATCCTCCGTCTGCTGCCTCATATCTTGAGGAATCTCGTCCTCTCGTACCAAATTCCTATATAAAATAATATAAATAAACTCCATTAATAAACACCCAATAATTCAACAATGAATAATAAAATGTATTGTCGTTACCCAAAATCTCCTTCGAAATACAACGCTTTCTTATCAACAATGTCAACAATCCCAGCAAAATTAGACTCCAGCCCAATAGGGAGATGAAGAAGAGCAGCATTATGATTCAATTTTGACCTCAACTGACCCAAAACTCGTACAGGATTGGAGGACATCCGATCCAATTTATTAATAAAGGCTAAACAGGGGACACCATATCGCTTCATTTGACGATTCACTGTCAGCGTTTGGCTCTGAACTCCTCCCACAGCACAAAGGACAAGAACAGCTCCGTCTAAAACTCTCAAAGCTCGTTCCACCTCGACAGTGAAATCGACGTGACCCGGGGTGTCAATTATATTTATATTGTGATCCTTCCACACTGAATAAGTTGCGGCTGATTGAATTGTGATTCCTCGTTGTCTTTCCAGCTCCATCGAGTCCATTGTTGCTCCTACGCTGTCTTTTCCTTTGACCTTTATAAATAAAAATTAAACAAGATTGATAAACAAGAATTGTTTAAGTAATACTACACTAGTGCTTGACCTTCTTTACGGCATATTGTCATTTTTAACCGAAATGGATGTTACACAAAAAAAATCATGTTTCAAAATAGTTTTTTTTAACTGAAAACAACCCGCAAAACCTTCAATTTTGGTCCGATTGTACTGCAATTTTTTACACAGACTCTAAACACATTTTCTGACTTAGTTATTTCAAAAAACTTAAATGAAACTAAAAAGTTACCTCGTGCATTTCATCAATCCTTCCAGTATAGTAAAGAATCCTCTCAGTAACAGTAGTCTTTCCACTATCGATATGCGCTGAGATCCCAATGTTCCTAATCTTATCGAGGTCATAGTGCTTGCCTGGAGTTCCGAATCTCGCTGGATTTGCATAAGAACGGGAACAATTCCAAAGTAATTTAAGATTCTTCTTGGTGGCTGAGGAAGAAGAAAGATTACTACTACACCGACTTAAAATACGGTACAACATTTTAAAGTAGAAAAGGAAACTGACTAGAACAACAAAGCACACTTAAATTTAAAACTAGAGTTACAAAAGTTAACTAATTAATAGTATTTTAATTCCGAATCTCGACACGCTGCCGGAGGAATTAAACTAAATTTGAATTAAATTGATTCCCGCCTGGAGTGAAAGTTTGTTGGGGTATTGTGGAACATTTCATACCAATGATAACAAATCGGTTTAATAATTGGAAGAAAGTTGAGTTGTATGTAATAGAGTGAAAGTATAAAAATAATGTCTAAATATAGGAACTGGATTTTTTCGCGGATACAAATATGCATATAAAAGAAATCATACTCAATTTTGAGATAATTGTGCACAGAAACCCAGAAAAATTGAGTTTATATTGAATACCTCTACAGACCAGTTTGTTTTAGAAACTGATATGATATATAGGTTCGATTTATGTTTCAAAATGTCAATGTGTTGGTAAAGAATGTAGAATAGTAACTTTTGAAACCATTCTAGGTACCTATATAATTTTTTTGGAATTAAATAGTTAAAGATTTAAATGCAAAAAAATACTTAAAACATCGACTTTTATATAGTATGTAGTATTAACTTTTCTTGATATAAAATTCAAACTCTTTATACTAAAATACACTTATGCATACATAATTTTGATTTTTTTTTCTTAGCAAATTTTAAAAACGCTACTGTACAAAATATGCATATTTTAACTTATACAGATTTATCGACTTGTTTCATGAAAAATTCCTACTCAAAAATGCATTAAAATGTACCAAATACCCATCGAATAATATTAATTTGCATCATGCATGTATTTATGTTCGGGTGAAATCCAACGCTTTTTGTCACAGAATTTTCGAGGTGAAAGTACATAAAATAAGGACAAATAATCCTAGACAACCATCCTAAAAGGATTAAATTTATTCCGGACGTCAAGTAAATCTTAGACTATATAACTACTAGATACAACATGCCCATGTAAAATTTAGAAAATCAATTAAAAAAACTGTGACGATTGG
>JAQGBQ010000536.1:0-19956 GCA_034698485.1 Vertagopus arboreus | reverse complement strand
AAGCATGAAAAGAACTACGGGATTTGATCACTTTTAACTACATCCAGCATCTCTAATTCTATTATTAATTATCATTTCTTAAGAATACGATTCATCTCCTTGGTTTGTGACTGAACTCGAAAATCAACATCTTCAGTTTTAGTATGCAGTCGATCGAGCATGACGTTTTGATTGTCGATTTCTGTATTCAGATCCAATCCTAAATTCTTCAGTTTGGAGATGGAGTCTCCCATTAACTCTAAGTTTCTATCCAGTATATCGTCCACTTTTTGAGAGCTTGGAACTGATTCGGATCTAAGACGGTCAACTGGATGTATATCATTCCTTCCTCTCTCTGAACTAGATTCCAGGATTTGAGATAGCTGACTCCTTCCGGCTGCATTTTGCTTCTGTTCTAAGTCGTTGGCCGATGAAGATGAAGTCATTTTGGATCCATCGTTCTTAGGGGCTGTAAAGTAGTTTCGAATACTGCCAAATACACTCTAAATAGAACAATCAAATAATTATAAATCCATAATATATTTAGCTAAAACCGAATGTAAATTATTCTTTTGCAAGATTAAGACTTACCTTTATCCCTTGAATATGACGCTGGCTGACTCGTAGAGTGGAATTAATTTCATCAAGCTTTTGTTCAGCACTCTGTAACTGCTCTCGCTGACGCGCTAGCTCCTAAGAAAACAAACCCACAGAGAACTGTTGAACATTTTGAATTGAGTTATAAGTGGTACAAAAAATATGAAACATACCTCTGCCGTGGCACTTCCGATTTGTTCAGATTCATGGAGCAAGCTGACAGAACGGTAGGATGATTGAATGGTTCTCTCTTCAATTTTTCTCTTTTCTTCAAGCAACTGCTGACGTCGCTCGTCCATTGTCGATGACTCATAGGCTCGATGCCCTCCTTTCAAGAAAGTAGCGTCGTCTACGTCATCCGTTGAAAAGAAATTACTGCTTTTGTCGTAATTGTAACTTGATCCAGCCATCTCTGTTTTTCTGTCTAGTCTTTCAAATTTGTCCCCGAAATCTTTGATCTTTAAGATTTGGCACTCGCTACAAACAAAAATGAAATTATTTAATTTTATTTATCAAAGGTTTAAAATCTATCCTGTAAAATAGGAACACAAAAATTTCTAAGATTGTCCTGAATTATGTGTCAAGTAGTGATCGGATTTGGATATTCCCAATACGTACTGGCTCAAGAAACTGAATCAAACTTAAACAGAAAATATGAATATTAAAAACTATAGTCATTAAAATATTGATATTTGAAGCTAAATCTGCTAAGGGTTCATTGGTTAAATGTACAACCTCCCCTGATCCGATTACCGAGTTAAATTCAACACCAACAAATCCCATGTCTATTATTCATCCTTCATCCTTATCTCATGTTTACAATTTAGACTCATCAAACAACCATTTAAAAGTTCAAAGCAAACAAAACGATTATCAGTAACAATTACTAACAATTAGTGAGATAAGTCTTAGAATGAAGAACGAACGATACAACGCATTGAATATCAAATAGTCTAGTGAAAATGATTAAATAGAGCCTCAAATAATTTGAGTCAGATTATGAATAAAATTTAACCAGGATTAAGGGTCAAGGGCAGTTCCAAGTTCCAATTGAAATGATGAACGATCAAAAAAACCCAGAAACAAGAAACTGAAAAAATCAAAACAATGTATATCAATAAAAAATTGCAATACCTGTTAGCTTTCTTTCGACCTGTCCGAGTGACCTAACAATGATCAACTTGAACTTACACTTTTTCGATCGTGACCTCTCCAAATAATTCGGTTGTGGGTTTCTTCTGATGAGGTGGAATTAAATTAATTATTAATGAATTGTTATACACTTTTAACAATTTTTAACAATCAGAGTTAATTTAGGAATGTGAATATTTTCTGAGTGTGGAATTAGAATTGAAATAAGAAATTGATGGATGATAATTGATAATGGGATTGGAATATTGAAGTGTGTTTAGTACACTAAATGTTGAATGTGATGATTAATTGTGCGTTGTCTAAGAATTAAACAAGAAAGTTTACTCCCTTCACAATTTTTTGGAAAGAATCTAAAAAGGAGACCCGTCCCAGATTTTAGTCACACGTAGAAATCTCAATATTAGTTAGGCTGATTTGCAAACTTTCTTCACTTTCTCCACATTTAAAATTACATTAAACAAGGAAGATAATTCTATCAGTCAACCCTTGACTCTCAACGGTTCAATGATTAACAAAAACGTAACAAATACAAATCAATTCAGATTATTCTTATTATTGTTGCTCTAAATTTCTGTTAGCTTAATCATATACATATGAAAAATTGAAAAAAAAATAGTGAAATGTCATATCCTCAAAAGGATTAAAAAATATAGACAAACTTCGAGACTATTAATTTTCACATTTTTCACTGCATTGCACTATGGTCGGAATACCCTCTTTTACCGAACATTGGGTTGCCATTTGAATAACATTGAAATCTTACCCGACTTTACCCGGTTAAGGTGTTATATCCAAAAAATCAAATACAAAATTAGAAAAATTTCTATAAAAAATTGGCTACGCAAACCTGCGTTTTTTTCAAGTTATCAATGGCGTGAAGCAACAGTTTTTATTAAAAACCCTAGAAATTATACATCGATGGAAAGGTCTTGACCCCCTGATTCAATGTATTACTTTGTTGGGTTTTTAACAAAATTGTTTCTTCACCCCATTGATAACTTGCGCCCCTGATTTTTTGGATATAACACCTTAACCGGGTAAGGTCGGGTAAGATTTCAATGTTATTCAAATGGGCAACAGAATGTTCGGTAAAAGAGGGTATTCCGACCATAGTGCAATTTGAAAAATATCCTTCCGATTGTTCCAATTTTTCACTTTTCATTCATTTTTTTATGAAAAGTGAAAAATTGTTAACCCTGGATTCAAGATAGCCTACAATGGTTTTGAGCATGTCAAAATTGATGCTAGTCGATTCTTCCCTAAAAAATACATTTTTACGGATAATTCTTTAAAGGTAAATTTAAAAAACAAACGAATTTATTTTCTAAAACTACATTTCAGTAGCTCAATTTGGGTACATGTTACTTCATTGTTCGTTTTGGATAAACACGAGAAAAATTTGCATCGCATTGTTGAAGAAAATCTCTTAAAAGTCGTGATCACGAATTATGAGACATACGTTCCAGTGGACCTATAAAATGTTCCGGAAACGCCTTTTTGTTGTACTTTTAACTCTACTAAAGTACAGTAGGAAGAAAAATAACGAAAAAAAATAAGTTCCTTCAGATACACAGCATCTGGAAATGCAAATGGATTTTCGGATGCGGTAGTTATCGAAGGGAATATCAACCAAGAGGTGCATTTTAAAAATTGGATCAAAGGTGGGTTTGAAACCTTTATCAATAGGCTTCATAAAGATGAAAACATTTTATTTACCCTGGAGCTTTCAACCCGATACCAATCAAAAGTTAAAATTACCCGTATGAAAACAAAATTTATTTTCTTCCAAAGGATGCTAATTATCCTAGTTCCTTCCAACTCCATCCGATTAAATTGTTCTGGGTATGTTTTAAAGTCTAATACTCAAACTTCAAAATAAGCCGTACACTTTTCAAAAATGCAAAGGGAAAGTCGAATAAAATTCGACAACAAGTTAGAAAAACTTCCCAAAAACGTGTCATGCAAAATTTGAGCAAGAAAATAAAATTTCTCGCTACAGGTTTAGTGGAATCTTTCGATGTTGATTAAATTTTAAAGCCAACTAATTGGTACTCCACATATGCAAAAAGTTTTAAATTTCATAGAATATTACCGTTGTATTACAGCAGTTCTTCGGCGCAGTTCAGAGGATTACGAGACATGCTTTAGTAAAATAATAGGAATTATAATTTTAAAAAAAGAAATAACTTGAAATTCAATTCTAGATGTTGTGGACTATTTACTACTTCAATCAGTAAAGAAGTTTTGAGAAATCTGTAGTTGATGTATAAAATATTTATGAACCATGAATTGTGTGAATGCTAAAGATGAAAGGTTAAGTGATCACGTAATATCAATTTATTCCAGTTGTTTAAATATACGTTGAACGGGACAAGAAGTTTTGCGACCTGGTCTAATAATAATAATGAACAATGAATCAAGACGGGGAAATCAGTGTCATGTTTTAATACGAAACTACCGACGTAGACATAAGAAAGAATTAATTATCGTAATTACGCAGCGTCAGATATTTCATCACATATTATGCTAATTAGTTGTAACAATAAGTGAACGATTGTTGAGGGACGAGGCTCCCATTTTATTTATATATTATATGTAAGACAAGCCGTGCATTCGTGATGGAAATTTCAGGTTCCAAAAGAGAGCCTGTCACAAACCAACCACCAAGTCGCTATTAATCTCCTTTTTTATTTGCACTTATAACATGAGAGAGAAATGTTTTACCCAAAGTTTCAAAGTTGACAAAACTCTGTTGACTTAATAATCTAAGTATTATTATTATCATGAGAATCTAAGTTCTAAAACTACCGAGAAATCAAGTAGAATAATAATAATATCTTATGCAAGAGTTTGTATTTATAGTAAATTGACAATTAATAAGAAAGTCGGTTCTATTTACAGTAGAATTAGAGTATCTATATATTATTACAGTAAAAGTTGTTGCATGATGCATGATATGAAGTTTATGTATAGCTGTGATTATAATTAGTCATTCAATGGTACAAATTCCCTACTAAATATTTAGCTATCAAGAAATTGACCTTCCCCAATTACACACTACTCACGTTCTCATATTTTTAGAGAGTGTTGTGGAAGTACTTGAGAGAATGCAGAGAATCAGAATTAATCTCACGGCTAGACGATTAATCAACTATTTAACAGAATTTTTTGTATTAAATCAATCAATGTTAACTCTAAATATTTACATCGATTCGCTCGCTCCAGCATTGGTTCTATGATAATTGAAAGAAGCACGCTGAGGTTGGTTTTGTCCTTTATATGATTGCTTCTTGGACATTTCTTGAGTTGTCAATAATTTTGTCATCATCAGTCACACACTTTCTAAATTCATACATCTTGTCCACACACAAATACATATTAACCTAAATAATAGCACTACACAAATGGATTTAAATTTCTAAAATACGAGGTTTGAAATTAAATTAATTCTGGACTATTATTATAACTGCATGTACTTGTCAAGTTTCCCTTGAAAAAATAATATCCGACGGTCTCCTTACAGGTTGTAGATTATGGTTTCTGAATAAAATATTTAAAATAATTTAAATGGAAGTATATGTAGCTCTTTGTTCTCAAACTAAACTGCTCTGTTTGAGATATTCATCATGCTTTGGTTTAAAATCGAACACTTAAATATTTGAAGATACTAAAATTTGTTACATGTAAAGTCATGAAACTAGATGATGACGATATTTTGTGAAAACATGTCATGCAATAATGAAAGTGAAAGTCCATAAAAGCTACAATTCTTATTACAAAAAAATGAACTATAATTCAAAAACATTTCTGAAGAGTTTTGTGTGCTTTGAACTGGATTAAAATGTTTTAAAAAATAGCTAATCTCCATTGTGGAAAAGTTAGCAGGTACATGTAGAATTAGATGCAAACTTTCACCGGTCACAATTTCAAGGTAGATCACTAATTTGGTTAACATGAGTATCTGAAGTTTCTAAAGTCCCTACTTTGGAGATTTTGACACAATGAATAGACTAAGGGTACATATAATGACGATAAAATTGGCTTAAGTTGAACTAATAAAAAAAAAATACGGGCATTTGGTACAAAAAACTGAGCTGAGTAATTACTGAGAAGTATTTGGCCAAAAATTAGATCAAAATATATTTTTAGAGTTCTATAATGGTTAGGATGGTTGGGTGTAATTTTCATGAGTAAATAATAAGTAACAAACAATTGAGAGATGTAAATGAAAATAATAAACAATGGTGGATGATGATAATGTTTCTATCTTTAAAACGAATTCTTTGTATTTCTCAAAAATTGTTGGTATACATAACAAATAAATACTGAAACAGAAAAGGTCTAGACACGGGGATCAGCAACAATGGGGCGATTGACTAAAATTAAGGTATATAAATAAGGAAAAACAGAAGTTTTTAAAAATTGTGTAGAGTATTTGTGTAGAGTTAATAATAATTTCATATTCAAAAGGTTCGATAGACGATGTAAGTGAGTATTGAAAAGGTCCATTTGTCTTTCTACAGAGAGTTTTTCGATGATTTGTAAAGAGTTGGGAATACTAGAATAATAAAATTGGAAACTAGTAGGGCTTATATGGAGGACGGGAGGACCAATGATAGTTGAAACAAAACTGCTTCAATACGACGGAAGTCCTGGTGGTGTAGAGCAATAGCATAATATTATAATAATAGTAGCAGAGAGATCAATAGAAGAACCTGGATCAGAGGATTATGTTTGTCTTTAACAGATATATAGGAAGACAGTAGGGTATATAAATCCATCAAAAAACGTTACTGACACCCTTAAATTAAATTACTGACCTTAGTTTAACATGTGGCTACATAAATACATATTATAAAGATGAGTAAATGCGAACACTAATTGTGGAGTTGAGATTGGACTGGACACCGTTCAAGATGCAAGGGTAACTTCACGTATTGTATACACTCGGTTCAATGGATAACTTTCAGTGTCAGTGGTAATCATGTACTGGAACTCAGCACTTGTAACGATATAGAACATATACATACATCGCAACCACAATTGATAGTCGTTCGTAAGGTTCAGGAAATATTCACAATATCTAACAAATCTCTGGTTTTCTGCGGAAGTACACCCGAACCTTCCGAATTGCTCCTTAAAATATAACTTAACTTGTTCTAAAATCTAAGTTGCTAAATAACTAACTTACGACAATACAGGGTAAAGTCATGAATATCACAAAATCAGATTACATGGTATTGTAACCAACTTGAAGTCATTTGGTTCAACAAGCAGACCGGTTCGAAACACCTTATACACCTACACTGACTCAATACTCGTCTAAAACATCCATTCGAGTGTAAACATAATAATAAAGAAGCATATAATAAATGCCCAATGTACCCAGATTTCCGGATAAAACCGTCGTCATACCTTGTAATAAAGCTATAAGTATGTTAACATTGCGAAGTGAATACAAACAATAAGAAAACTGAGGTTTGCAGACAAAAAACTTGACGTACATTGCACAACGTTCTTAGCATTCATTCCTAAAAAGTCTTACTTAACAAATACAAAAAGGAAACTGGCCATGATCATAATCGTCTTGAGAAGTTGCAATCGATGAGTTGTCTTCTTTGATTTCACTGCATCACTTTTCTTGTATGTATGAAGGGATAGCTAATTACGAGCAGTCTCAGTCCCCCATTTCATTATCGCTCACCACTTCTTCATTACAAACTGGCTCATCCACCTCTTCTTCTTTCGGCTTTGTTGAGAGTAGTTTCATATGAGCACCTTTGATATTTTTGTCCTCCTCTTTGATTATTTCTTCTTCCTCCTCCTCCTCCTCCTCTTCTGGTTCTACTTCTAATTTCACTTCTCCTTTATTAGCCCTTACCAAATCGGGGTCAGGGAAACCTCCTTCGTCTTCACTCTTCCCTTCAATTGAACCCTCATTGGAATCAGCGTATTTTGTCTTTGCAGCGTCAGAGGGGGAAACTGGGTCAACTCTCAGAGTATCTTTGTTACTTCCAGCAAAATTCAGTGCATTTTGAAAAACACAAACTCCATTAATCACTGCCGATTCTTCGTCATCCGAGTCATCGTGCCATGATGGATTGAACCACTGAGGGGCCACAGGTTTTCTTCTGGACGATCCTGAGCCAGGAATTACCCCTGATTTCCCACCTGCCAACACAACATTGTTTTAGATGCGTTCGTTTCATTTCATGGACTCGGTCGATTTTAAACTGAAATTTACCTGTGGAAGCGGATTTTTCCGGCATTGAACTAATCGACCTGGAAAATTGCTTTCGTTTTCTATGTAAATTTCTGCTCGAGTTGGACGCACAGGAATCATCACTTGCTACGCTTCCCTATAATAATTTTTATAAAAAAATAGATATGAAAATGAACCTGAAACTATCTAATAGAATGATTGTTTTAATTCAAAGTACCTCATTTTCTTCATCATCTTCCTCTTCTTCAAAGAAATCATCATCTGAATGGACGCGTGATGCCGTGTTGCTTACTGTCAAGTCCAAACCCTCTTCGGTGGATTGATCAGATTGCTGACCCATGAATGAAAATACGGGGAATTTGTCTTTGTGTAGCTCTAATAATCTTTGATGGAGTAAAAGTCTGAACTGCACGGGATCGAATGGCTGTGACGATTCTGTAAAGTTAATTTTTAAATGCAATGAGTATTTGAATAAAATTTATTATTATTGGCTTATGAAACTGTAGAAGGTTTTAAAATGTTACCCTGCACAAGAGGAGATGAAGTTTGTTGTTTCAGACGCATGCGATGATTGTGAAACCAATTAGTGATTGTTCTAGAAGACAGGGCTAATTCTCTTGCCAAGAACTCAATCGCTGTTACATTAGGATATGGATCCAATGCAAATGCTAATTTTAAAGCTTCCTTTTGTTCATCCGAAAAAAGAACCTAAAGAAAGAAATACACGTATTAGCTTGCAAATTTGACACATTCAACGGTTACACAAATTAGACAATAATATTGTGTGTTTACCCTCTGTTTCTTGTTGGGTGGTGCTGCGGCGTTGCTACTTCCAGGGCTGTACGAATCATTTGGCGAATCATTGGAATTATCTGAGGATCCTTGAGTACCGGAACCATAAGCGTCCAGCGGTGAATTAGAATGATTCAATCCTCGCTTTCGTTTGTTAGCCTCTCGTCGTTCATTTTTTAAATGCTGTAATCTTTCAACATTTAGAGGATCCGCTAGCCAAAGTTGCATTCGAATGAATGGTTCTCTTCCCTTGATAGATAACATATGCCAGGGCTTTGGTTTTGAAAGCAATTCGCTTACTGAGCCTTGTGAAAGTCCAAGCACCGCTTCTCCAAATATCTAAATATTAATAAAAAGTTTTTTTTTAAATTACAAGTCTGAATTATATGTATGAAATGTATGAATCTATTCTATTGGAGGACTTATTGACTTACCTTCTGTCCAATATTATTCGCGAGAAGGGCTTCTTTGATCTTGGTTGTAATAAGCTGGGTGTCAAGATCTTGAGTGAGTGCTGCCATTTCGTAGACACTGGGTTGAGGGGGAAGACCTGGAGGAACCCTTGAGTGAGTAATTGGACTCTGGACATTATTAGCAGGGGACGAGTTATTAGATTTCTTGACAAAGTCGTGCCCGATTGAAGGGGTCGTCTGCGGTTGAATGGAGGGCATTGGCGGTGGGGGTGGTGGAAGTGAAGACGTTTCCAAGCTTTTGGGAAGCTCTGCAACTTTTGCAGGGACTTTGGCAGCGGTAGCTGGGCCTGTACATATAGAAGAACTCCATGAGGAATCTCCGTATTTTTTACACAAACTGATGGGTGAAAGTGGCTTACATGGGTTGCCGGCATATCCACCAGTTCTCATGAGTTTTTCTGGTGCGATCTTGTATTGTGAGGCTACTAGCTTGTGGACGGCATTTTCGTCCTCGAGAAACATTTTCATACGAATAAACGGTTCTCTTCCTTTTTGAGTGAGCATATGCCATGGTTTGGGTCTGGCCAATAGATCACTAACCGAGCCTTGAGAAAGTCCAAGCACAGACTCTCCAAATAGTCTTTGAGAGATCGAGTACTGACTCAGTTGTTCCTTCACCTGTTGATGACGAAATTGTAATTTGATATCCGATCTGCCAATGAACAGAACATAAATATGTGTTAAATCCATACCTTGCGAACAATATCCTCAGTGTTAAGATTGTTATATTGGTCAAACTGCTGCTGGGTGATTGGAGGTAGAACAGCTTTCAAAGGACGCTGATTTGGTGAAGCCACAGAAGGGGCAGTGGGCTGCAATAATCAGAACAAATTCCAATTACTATTTGGCCCATACTTCCATATTCATGGCAATAATTAGCGAACCATACCTGTGAGATTAATGAATTGGTGATTGAAGCCATTCTTTGCAGAGGGGATGCATTAGATGAGTCGTCTACTCCAGATGGGGGCAGAATGGAATTCAGGGGTGATGCTGCACCAGAATTTGATTCACCACCTTTAGGCCTAACTAATGAGAATGCACTTCCAACATGTCTCATCACCTCTGAGCTATCATCTTTCTCCGACTATAGAAATAAGTTTTTATTCTGTTAACATATCTCCTGTAAAAATAAAATTGACAAGCATTTGAAGAAACCCTACCTTGTCATCTCTGTCTTTGCTGTCGAAGGGAGAAAGTCTCTTCGGCATGGTCAGATCTTGAGCACCGCTGAGTCCGTTGGGAATTGAAGCACCAGGATGGAAAAGTGGCGGTGGGAAATGGGGCGAAGATGCTGATGATGAGGTAGCAGCTAATTTTGCCAACTCCCTATGATAAGCATCCAGTGCCATTCGAACATCTTCTCTCTCCAGCAAAGAACCACCAAAGAGATGTGGAAACAACAAGCTAGAAGAAACAGCATCAAATCATCCATTAACTAATGATATTATTCATTAACTTTGAACCTCTTCTCTGGGGCAAAGCGTGTCAACGAAAAGAAACACGAATGAATCAAGATGCGATATATTATTAGTATAAGAAAGAGGACAAACCTCTGGAAATGTTCTCGGGGTATTCTGGGATCCTCTCCTCCTCCAAGTGAATGTGGTAATCTGATTCCAACCAACTTGGCCAACTCTTCTTGATAAATTCGGGCCACCTGTTCTTGGGGAATGTCATCATTTTCATATTTTCTCATCCGTCTGTCACGCTCACGGGCGGACGAGCTGCCGAGAGGAGATGAAGGACATTGACCACCATTATTATTATTGCACCCATTATTGTTGATACTCATGGGGGATTTACTGCCCCCACTTTCATCACAGAATGAGTCTTGAGTCCCACTATTGTTGACATTTTGGTTTCTATGATGAAGAGCTTGGTTTGCTTCTGAAAAACAAATAAAGCATAATGCTAAACTGCACTGCGAATTTATCGTACCTTGCTTTGGTCACTGAAAACCCAACCGTTGCCATACCTGATAGAATGTGTGCGATCCGATCCTCAGCACCAGAATCTTCACAGCGGAACGTGGATGGCAAATTGTTCCCCTCTTTTCCTTCAACACCAGCAGAAGAGAACATAACAATCAGCCATATAAATTTCCGTTCACAAACAAATTCTTAATCGAATCATCAAAAAGTATTTGTAATCATAAAAAAAATGTTTTTTCATCCATCACGATTCCTTCCCCGACACTTTTTATGCTTAATAATCACAAATCAAGTCTAATGCCTTTTCCATCCATTTAATAGACAGTCTACCTACCTACTACCTACTAACTACCAAGTACGATAGTACTAATAGTAGTAGTCGTCACAGAGAAACTAAAAATTTCCATATCTGTGGTAAGGCTATAATTCATAAGACTTTGATATATTTTCTATGGTCAACAATTTGCATTCATCAGACTAAAAAAATCCAAGTGACTTTTTTTTGCATAGAAGTGTTTTGTATGATACCTATGCTCACTTGTAGCTGATAAACAGCTAATAAGAGACGCTTAATGACCAATCTACATCATTTTTAGGAATGCATGTCTGGTAAATTATTATCAATTGGAAAAATATATGAGCATGTGCTAGGAGAAGAGGAAACAAACACGCTTTGGAGAGGCTACAAGTGGCCGTTGTTACCTGCTGCCTACATATTTATTTATTATCTACCTTGAACATATTATTGCATAGATTAATGCTTGAGCTTGGCTAAAAAGGTAGGCAAAGTTTACATTTGTGAGAGGTTGATGGTGGTAATTATAATGTATTATCCATACATAGAAAGGTAGGTTCATTTGTATGGAACGAACAGAAAGAATGACGTTAACGGTCACACAAGAAGAAATCTGTAATAATAGCAATACATAATATAGAGAATTGATAACAGTTTTTGCTGGTGCTGGCAGAGTTAGGAGTTATTACACAGGATTTCCGTTCCTGAACTGAACCAAACCAAACCGATTTACCTAATCAAGATATATCCAGCAGATAATCCCAACCAGAAAAAAACTGATTTGCAGCTAAGAGGAAATGAACCTCGACTGCTGTGTGCAGAGGTACTGACTTCTATTACTATATCGTTCCCCAACTTCCATTTCCACATGATGGACTCCCTGTTCAACCCTTGTGCATTCATCCTACTTCAAATTAAACCGTATTGGCAGTCCCCTTATTTTAATTAGTCCTGATTATAAAATACAGCGTAATCTGAAGATCTTGAAAAAGCAAGTATTCTATACTTGTACATACTCCGAGCTCTCTTGCTACGGTTCAATTCCAGTGGGTCCACGTACCAAGCTTTTATTATGAACAACTTGGCTTGGCTGATTGCATGGATTTTAACTAATGCACATAAAACTTGATGATACTAACACTACAGACAAAATGATGCATTATTATTATTATTATTATTATCAACATGGTCCTTTCAGAAAAGAAGCCAGCGTTTTTCCAAATCATCTCAAGTATCTAATATTTTTGTTAAGACGGGTATATGTTGTGCCTGTCTGATAAACCCATGGGAGCATGTCTGACGTTTTAAAACAATTAGATGATGAGGATATGAATAAAAGGTGTACTACACGTTAAGAGACTAAGATGGGATAAAGCTCGAAAGCAATAAAGAGATGAAAAATGGGGTAATTGAAGGGAGAAGGAGTATCTCGGTGGGGCTAATGTTAATGCTAAATCGGTGGATGTACATAAGTTGGCAGTAATCGACGAGTTGGATGAGTCTCTGCCAATAGAAAGGGATGGAATAGCCATTTGTACATTAATCTTGACTTAATGTGAGTCTAAGACGTAGAGTTAGAGATTCGAGTCTCAGTCCTCTTAAAAGGAAAGTGTCGGTTCACCTTTTCCATGTAAGAAGGTAACTTATGACTCCCATAATGTCAAATGTTATTGCATTCATATGAATATTATTATGAGACAATAATGGCTCTATAGTTTCTCTCCTATCCATCCACCTCATAGCACCTCACTACATCCATAATCGTTTCGTTCTGATCAACTTGCTCTTTTAGAATCATATCAAGGATAGAACATGAATTCATCAGAATACCTCAGAATATTATCATTATTATTATTGTTGTACAGATCACAACTGCCTATACACAAAAAAATAAAGATTTTACCCCAGAGGGGCTACAGAGTTTTTTCAAAGTCTTCAAGTTAGATCATAACCATACTGTTTATGAGGATATTCTCTGTCCACCTTTAACTACCAAATTTACATTCAAAAAGGGTTTGTCAAGTTACTCAAGTTATGAACCAGGAGAACATGGTATTTGTGTGTTGTTTGAATATAATACAATAGATATGATGATATAATACTTACTCTTTGGAGAATCCTATAAGAATAGTATGAGATGAAATGAAGGAAAGAAGCCAAAAGTTGCCATCAAAAAGGGCCATTTCAATAAATAACGATTATCGTATTACAATAGTTCATGTAAATTACTCTTGATTGCATAATCCTCCACAAACGTCAGTCAAATACAGAGAGTCGTAATCTAACATGAGAGGAGACTAACTGCTCATCCTGAATAGTCTCAGGTACTAATGAGCCGCCTCGTCTATATGGCCCATTCCATCTCCATGTACTCTACGATTACCTTCAGTCATAAAGGACCAATTCCCGAAAAGTGTTAGCGTCAGCCTACGAAGAAATATAACCGATTACTACAACATCAAAATCCCCATTCTACTTTCATAATGATCGTCCCACCAAACATGACCCAAGCTTTACGGCTCCTGTCAACCTTTTGTGCCACTCTCTCAGACTCTCTTTCTACATTGCTTTCCAACCCAAAAGTCACTCTCCGGATAATTGTACCCTTCAAAACATTCCCAACCAACTCATCCTCTACATTATATTTAATATATATATACATGTATTTACTACCAGCTCATCAATGTTCCAAACACAAATTTCAATCAATCAATCCCCCCACATACACAGATTACATACACACCCACAAATTCATTCTGATTCTCAAAGAAATCCCTGTCTTCTATTGCCTTATACCATTCCATCAACCTAGCTGTCAATAGGCTAAATTTACCCTTTTTACACTTGCTACATTTCCAAGGAAAAAAATTAAAATCTTTTGAACTTTAAATGTGTTTCTATTGTATGGGGTAAAATCACATTGTGTAGTGATTATAATACTATTATAAGAAAAGGAGAAAAAGATTTGTAAATTGGCTCATCAGTCTCGGCATTAATACGTTAATGAGTTTTTATCGACAAGCTGAAAATGCCAATTGCCACGTTCCTCAAGTACCAAGTTGATAAAAAATGTGAGGGGCATGGAAGCTATCGAAGTTCTAGCATGTAATCCCACTTCCTGTTTCCAAGTCACCCCTTTCATAAGGAGTCAGATCCATATTATGTCTCTGATATAAAATGTAGTAGTAGTAGCAGTGGTGGATAAGAGCGTTTTCATGTTCATCGGTAGCAATAGCGATGCACGGATATTCATACCGAGACAGAGAGAGAGGACTGACATATGAAAGGAAACTTTTCACTTGTGACAGATGAGACAGATTTAACGGGGAGAAACATTGATTTTCATTTGTCTACTTGTACCGAATGTATGTAAAAGATTAGGAGTGGGTAATAATTTAATGTAAAGACACGGAATGAGATGAGGTTGAGATGATGTGAATGAGGGCATACGAGATACAAGCTATTAGAAGACATTAAAGTTGGCATGGATTGAGAGATATGTGATTTTATTATGATAGGAGGATATGATGGAAACGGAAAGATATTTTTATATCTCTAGATAGATTCGAGATATCTGCGACTTTCGGTGAAGTTGAAATAATGTTTGATGAGATTTTTTTTTTATAGTTTTGGTTTTTGGTGAGTGTTTTAGGTTTCGATGTGAGAGAAGAACAGATACAAATGTTATTTGAGAGTCAAAATTGTTTGAAATCTATAAATACATATCCATGTCGACATCAAATAGCTATTCAACAGATTCTGAACATCTGGATAGAATAGGAAGAATCGAAAAATAGATTCGGGGATAATAATTGTGGAGTGCCGACACTAGAGACTCAGTTCTACTTGAGTGTGTCGGGTTCTCTCTCACTTAATTGGCATACCAAACCCTCCTTCTTTATAACCTTCTGAGATGATCTCTCTTCTACATCTTCCGCAATGCTTTTACATACGTGTCAATCGACTGTAAATTTTGGCGACTGTCTCCACTAATTTGTTCCACACCAAAAATATCCACCACCAATCACTGTATATCTTTCTTCTTGGAACTACACCAGCTCATCAAATACCTACATCTTCCTTTAAACGTTCCATTAACTAAATCCGATCCTCTCACACAAAATACAATCCCAATCCCCAATCCTATAAATAAATATCATAACTTTCAAACCAACGAGATTCCAATTCTTTATCAAACAAACACACCTATATTCGATTTTTACACTTACTCCATTCACCAAAGTATTCATTCTAAATCCTAAGCTTCCAAACAGTTGCACAAATTCAAAACCAATTACACCTGTTCTAATCCACCCCTCATCCTGTCAATCAACTCAACTCATGTCTCATTTAATAGATTTTTTTGCAAAGAAAAAAAACCTCTACACGTGACAATATTTTACAATCACTCCCACACACAGAGCAAAGCAACTATTCTCTCAATCTATTTTCATAATCAATTGCTAGTAGTATAGAAAATTGGCCATCCGTGCAAATGGCAAGGAATAGCCCGACATGACCTTGGTATTTTAATGTTTGCATCCATCTTCTAAATGATGAAGAGATATTGCCAAATTCAAGAAGGTTATGAAATGTTCTGGCTAGAATAACAATGGATAGATGAATAGCGATTAGCGATGACCACTGGACTAGCCGTCGTTCTTGTACATATTTATGTATATGCCGAGACGAGCTACATGTGTTTTTGAGATTATTATCATTGAAACGTTAAGAAAGGATGTATTTGGACTGGATAGAAGAACAGAAGGTATCATTGAGGGCTGATATGCTTTTTCTTAGTAGAAGACCGAAGGGTGATTAAAGGGTTGAAGGATTATAAATACACGTGTAAAAAACCAGGGAGAAGTTTTATATCTTTTGACGTAATTTCCGTTTGGCATTAGGAGTCATAAATTTTTCAAGGGCGACTGATTTTCTCCAGCTTCGTTCTGGAAAGCCACTCATTCTATAATATTATTTTCCATACATATTATGACTGTCTCATAGGCCACAATAACACCCCAACTGAAGCCCATCATGATGCTAGTGATCAGGGGACATGGTAAAGTAAGTACTAGACTTATACGATTCCGATGCAGACACAGTTCTAGGGACTCTTGTTGTATCTACAATATTCATTCTTTGGAAGCAAATCCAAGCGCTACCCTAATACATAATAATACATATCACACGACGTTACATAATATATATTTTACCAAGAGGATTAGACTAATAAAACGTCTATGCCAAGCTCTACATATCCCTTCTTTCTAAATGGGATTTCCATCATTTAATACCATGTCCATGACATCAAGTCAGTTGTACCATTAATGTGTATTTGTAGTTTATATGCATTGGCTCTGATACAGATCAAAGAAATATTATTATCTATTACTACTTTACTACACTTTACTACTTTACTCAACTCTCTTACTGGGACTTGGAAAGTTGGAAATGCGAAGGATGAGTTTTTGTTAGTTGGAAGCAATTGAAAGATTGAACATGACATAAACATCCCCAATAATAAATATCCACCCCTGGCTCTGTGTACTCTTATCGTGTGTACAGACACAATCCAGTAATTTATTTTCCTATCGAATATTAAAGACGAGAAATCGACAGACCGGATAAGGACGGACTCCCACCTAATAATAATGCAACTTTGAGCGATGGATGAAAAAAAAAGTTGATATTCATGTCCCAATCTATCCAATACATTTTATTTTATGCTCTTTCGGTCCATAACACTTCGTTAAGGGAAGAAGGCTTTATTAACCACTGGGTTCTTTTTTCATTACCACTTTAACCCTTCTTCCTTCATCAAAATAATATTATTTTTACTCATCATACAGATAATGGACAAGTTTCATTTTCGATAGCCAAATATGTTTCTTATCGTTTTGTCTCTAACGGAATAATAACTCAACCTGACTGCCATATGTGCTACTGCTGCAGAAAGAGAACAGAAGTCGGTTTGTGAATACCAGGGCATCATTGCAACCTCTTGTCAAGTAAGCCAGGCGGTTGTGCCAGGAGAGATAGGTATCATCATCATGATTAAATCGACTAAAGTCAAAGACACACATGCATGAATTTTTTTTTCTAATCCATAGCAAGGAAACTACCCTGTTGCTCATTCCTTGAATTGACATGAAGAATATCACAAGAAGAAGATATTCACGATGGTGGTGGTACACAAATACCTACCTAGTATTTTTTAATAGAAGAAGTCGTAACTTGAACTAATTTTTTCAATACACACTCATCCTGACTGAATGACTAACTGAAGAGGCAAGTCACATCAGTAAAGAATTAGTAACCTAGCCTCTGCAGAGAGCCAAATAACTTTTGTCTGGTGGGAAAAAATGATCGAACTCATGAGACAGATTGTATGTCTAATCCTGGATGGATATTCATAATGCATGAACCCCTTTTTTTCTTCGAATCATCATTCATCAAAGAACGGAAACTTTTTCTCAATGTTGATTACTCACAAAATACACATGCACACATATTATCTAATAATTTCGCTCGTCCCGCATGGATAAAAAGAGAACATAATCTGGAACTATTTAGTTGGCCTTTTTCTTCGTCTTCTACTTTACTCTGTTTAACTCTGTTAGCATCATAGTCCATTGTAAAAAAAACAAACAAGTGCAGGACCATTAATGTATTTTTGATGAGGTATAAAGAACTGATGATCTCTTCTAAGTAAGAACAAAAAGTTTTCCTTTTCTCGTCACGGACAAAGAATCATCAGACAGTCATGTCTAACTTTTCTCATCTTTAATAACTCGGCTCCCGGTCTATATCAATCCTTAGATTACACTCTGCCTGCCTCTAATATGCAGGATAGTAGATGTTATTGCATTAACAAGTCCTCATAATCTAGCGTAAAGTATTGATCTTGATCATTACAATATGTAATAAAACTTATGCTTCTCTATGAATCAACTTCTTTAACGACTTTAAATAGAAGAAAAAAGGTTCTGAGACGATACTCTACAAATCATGGAGCCAATACTAATCATATCCTTTCACATCTTTCTATCAATAATGACTCTTTTCTAGCATTTACATTCCCTTTCGATACATCCCTTCCGAGTATGTGAACATTACACAGTACCCCTTTGGAATCTCATGGACAAGATCGACTTATGTTTTTTATGTGTTTCCATCCAGACAACTCTATACAGAAATCTTCAAAAGCTGTGAAGGCGTATTAATCCACTAACACACATTAATTGAGCAAAGCTAAGAAAAAAGGTCTTCAGGAGTCACTCTTGGTTTTGGAATAAGTTTAGGGAATCAAGAATGACGGGTGTCGATGTTGCACTAATCCTTAGGGATTAACTACTACATAGTTTTCAAGCTGCTGTTCTCATACATTATATGCTAACATTAAAACATGGTAATTTTGGGATTGGTGAAAAAAGATTTCGAGACTTTGCTTTTAAACTAAACTGTATGCTTTATAACACATCCCGTTCTGGGTTAGATGTTGAGACTACCACAAGAATTAAATGCCAAAATTCTAGAATGTTCAATAGAACTCACATCAGTCTCGCAACAGTCTTTTTTATATGCAATGTGTCTTTTATATAGTTGATAATGTTATCTTTGTTGAGATTGTTGTTCGGTGAAAGGAATCGGATGTAAACAAGAGCCAATGCAAGTGCGTTTGATACAAGATCAAATAATCTAATTGATGATTGGATTTATGTGCGTAAGAAAGTTGGCATGTTGAGGCTTACCTTTCTTTGGGATGAGTGATTTTAGAAGAAGGACAGAGGCATCATCAGCAGCCCAAGCATGCATTTTTCGATACGAGTCTCGTCCTTTTTCAGTCAATTTGTCCCAGGGCTTTGGTTTGGATAATAGTTCACTAACAGTTCCTTGAGATAGGCCTAGCACGTATTTAGCGAACAGACGCTGCCCTATATTGTGAATAGATAAAAGTTCACGGACACGTCGAGCAATCTGGAGTGTATCTAAACATTGGGATCCAAACTTGTCCATGCTGTGACGAAGCATTTCCTGAAGCCTTGCTTCCATAGGGTCACTTTTTGGTATGAGGGAATCTTCGTAACGGAATGGAAGCCGGTCACTATTGGGGCCAGAGGAGTTACCATTTAACAACGAGGACGTGTCCATATTAACGTTGGACTCGTTAAGACTGGACTCGCCATGGGGGGAAGAGTCTTGTGGAGGTGGCGAGGAAGACTCGTTACTCATGTGATGAGAGGGTGGAAGATTGGAGACGTGATTGTGTCCCCCGGTTGAGGACGGAGGGGATGATGCTAGTAGACTTCGCTCTAATGATCGCCTCCACTGGGCTACGATCTCTTCCCCCAGAATTGACCCAAACGCTTCAACGGGGAGGGAGGTTGGACCCAGGAGAAATCTCGGAGGTATTCCAGTCATTGGAGAACCTGTGTGCAAAAATGTCCTCATCAACTATTTGTCATCAATTTGTCAGTGCATATATTGGAAACATGGGTGGAAAGAGTT
>JAQGBQ010000535.1:0-20003 GCA_034698485.1 Vertagopus arboreus | reverse complement strand
CATTCTGTATTATTTTACAACCCAAGTCTTTGTAAACATGTAAAGCGTTTGAGCTCAATAATTCATACAAGCTTCCAGTTTAGTTTAATAATTTAGTGTCTCTCGTTTTACGGCGAGCTCTTTTCAACGTGTTACTACGTTTTATTATATATTGGTGTCTTGGATTTGTGGAGAGTGGCAGAGGTCCACATATGTTCAAATACAATCTGCTAAATGGAATGTCAGGGATGGGGTGGGGTACGTATTTGCCAATTGGCAGCTGGGTACTGTGTTTCATCTGTTGGCATGTTACACACGAAGCCACAGTGATATGCATCTAATAGGTCTGGGACCATTGCTTGGGGTATGGCTTAACGGAATTGGTTAACGGTTTCACGAAAATAAAGAAGTCCCTCTTGGAAAATATACCGTTTAAAGGTTGATAACTTATGTTTTTGCATGCAGGGGAGTATTTCCGAGAATAGAATTTAATTGTTGTTCCGTGGCTAGTTTTGATCGGTGATCTTCAGCCAAGATGTGCATTATCTCGTCAGGGTCCGAGGCCAAGGAAGGATCATCTTTCAAAGGTTTTTCTGGAAGGGGGATCATTCTTGATAAACAGTCTACAGCTTGGTGACGATGACCTGCAACATAGTGGATGGTCAAGTCCAAGCTAATCAATTTGGTTAACCATCTCTGAAGTCGGGCTGAGCTGGGGTTTTTACAAACGAACAAACTGCAAATAGAGCAATGATCAGTGTATACATGTAATTCGGCCCCAGTTACGTAGACGGTTAGTTTGTCTAACGCCCACACAAGTGCTAACGCTTCTATCTCAGTCACGGTCCAATTGATTTCGTGTTTGTTCAACAGACGACTGATGTAAAAAATGGCTCGGTGTCGATTTTGTTCATCTTTTTGGGTCATCATAACTCCAATTCTTTTGTAACTGGCGTCCGTAAAAAGGTGGACAGGGAGCCGTGGATTGAACATGGTAAAGATGAGAGCATTTATTAATAGGTTTTTGAGAGTGGTGTAGGCCTCATCACATTCCTTAGTCCATTCGAAACGAGTATTCTTTTTTGTTAAACTGTACAATGGTTGAGCTATGATCGAGAAGTTTCTAATAAATCTGCTATAAAAAGAAAATAAACCAGTCGAACTTCGCACTTCAGTGAAAGTTCGGGGAACAGGAAGTTCCTTGACGGCATGAATCTTCTCAAGCTTTACTCCCTCTCGGCCGATGATGAAACCTAATAATTTGATTTCGTGTTGGGCTATACTGCTTTTGAGAGGGTTCAGAGACAAGTTGGTCTCTCGTAGGCGGTTGAAGAAGGGGAAGAGGATAATGGTTTACGTTTCCGCTGTCTTTTACTAATTTATTTAACTTCCTCATGTCAATCGTGATTCGCTTCTTCCCTGAAGGCTTCTTGACCAAAACAAAGGGGCAGCTCCAGCTCGTCGTACAGTCCACAACAAGGCCTCTATCTCTTAATTGTTGAATTTCTTCACTTAGAAGGTTCATGTCCGAAAAAGACAGTCGATACGGTCTTTCAAAAATGGGTTTGGTAACCGCCTGTATTCAGTATTTCTAGCCCTGGCAGATTATTAGGGTACGGCCCATCATAAAATCTCATGGACGATGCGTCCCTGCAGAACACATCACCATACTTTTGTAAGAGTTCCTCTAATTGGGATCTCTCATTGATGGTTAGTTTTAGATTGATCTTTAGTTGCTTAATTTGGGCATTAGTCCCATGGGTACGGCGGGCATTATGCGGGTTGGCAGTATGTGTGGATGTGTCGGATATCTCATGGGCTTCGTCCACACAGGAAACATATCCAACGACAGTATTTTTGTTTAATCTGCTTTTGGCACTAAGGTTTGCCATAATAAGGTTTGTAATTTCTCCATCCGACACAAAGTAATCCGTAAATATTATGTTATGTTGTTGAAATCGTTGAGAAGGTTCCACTATTATAAGGGTTCCAACCCTTTTCCATCCACAAAAACAAAAATGCTTGAATATGCCCGAGGCTTGAGATATACTGTTTCAGAGACACGCACTGGGTATCGGGTCTGAAAGGGGCTTTTATCATATAACGTTATATTTAAAATGTCTGGGCGTTTTAAAGCATGGTTAGCATCGTCTTCCATGATGTAGAAAGGCATTATTTCCTGTCCAATCTTTAAAATACGATCCTGATAATTAATTAATGGATTTGCCACTAAAAGGAAAGTATGGCCTAAACTTAAATTATGGTGTAGGCTAGGCAATGCAAACGCTCTTATCACCATTTCTTCTATCCCATATTGAAGGTTTAAGTCTGTATGTAAATTAACGCTTACCAAGCCAGTAAGTCCTTTAACGAGTCGAGTTGGACCTTTGATAATTTCACTAACTATTCGTGGGTGTACCACAGAAACCGAAGCTCCTGTTTCCAACAGCGCAACGTGTTGTTGCTTATTAACATTAATTATATAGAATAAACGGTGCGGGCCGAGTGAGACAAGATTCATATATTCCAAATTCCTAAGGTTAAATGTACTCAGAGAGGTGGCCAAGATCTCCGAGTCGGTCAGTTTTCCTGTCGAACGTTTTGGCGGTGGGGGCAAGAGAATGATAAATGTTCATTGAATGAACATATCATGCAGATAGGCCTTCCGTCTGTCCCTGCGTCCCTGTATTGCTGAAAGATAATCCTGTTTTGTCCTCCTCGGTTAGCGGTTCGTGGCTCTGAATTAGGGAATTGTCATCCCTCTTCCTTGGGTATTCGTAGTTTTGTTTCTCAATGAAGACTGAAAATTATCTTTTTGGTTAGATTGGTTGGACCTTTCGGGAGCCGGAATTAAATCCACCTCGACCATATCCACGATTTAGGAACCGATTTCCGCGGTTACCAAAATAAAACTGTGCTTGAAAGATGGCTGGAAGAGGACGGTCGGTATTTCGACGCTCTGAAGATCGGGATCGATGGTTTCGATTTTCCCGGACGGTTTTTGAGTTGGATCTAGAGCGATATAGAGATTGGCTTCTGCTTCTGCTGTCTGGGGTGCAAGAAGGTTTAATGGCCGGAAGGGGTAATATTTTAGTAGTAAAGCTTAATTTTTCCAAGGTATTGACAACTTCAGTCAATTTTGCGATAACTGGACTCTCCTCCAGCGTGTTTACGATTGTGTCCGTTCCATCCATGGATTGGACAAAATTACTGAATCGTTCCATCTTAACCAGCTCATCATAGACTTCTTGCGTGGTTTTGAAGTCCTTGAGATATATATTTCATATGATCCAATTTAAGTCCCCTCAATAAATATATCACCTTCCGAGTTTGGGATATATTTGGGTCCATTCGTCTAAAGAGTTTCATCATCTTTTGATAGTAATCCTCTACGGAATTGCAATTATGGAATTTCAACCGGCGGGCTTTATTTTCTAATGCCTCGAACGTTTCTTTGAAGGGAAATGCGTTTTTCAGCTCCGGTACAATAGAATCCTATTTGAGGAGAACTAAGTCATCCGTCTTTCCTTGAGATTTAGCCTTGACTGCCCGATAGTTTCCATAGAATGCGGCAGCTGCGGAAGTAAGGTGGTTGGGAAGGTTTGCTACTTTTTGTTCGGGAGTCCAACCAGGTTCGCTTGCTAAGGTGTTATACCTACGGAGAAAGTCCTCCGTATTAGAAGAGCCATCAAAAACCACAGTCGCGAGGGGAGGGACATAAATGGTCATAGAAGTCATAGACGTCATGGTAGGGACAGTTGGTATCAATATAGAACTAGATCCTCCTCCACTAAATAAGACTAAATAAGAAACATCCTAGGCTTAGGTTGGTCTACCAAAAATTGTTCTAATGCAAAGCTTTTAATCTTCCGTTTGTGTACTGAGGGGTGCATCTTGGGGGTCTAAAATGAAACGATGGTCGCGGAAATACAAATTGAGGAATAGGTTGCGAGGACCTTGAGGTTTCTATAGGACCATATAAATATCCTGGAGAGCCTGGGGATAATAGAGGAGCGGTTAGTAGGAATGAACCACTTGGAACTTCTTGTGTGTTTGGCCTTACTGAAGCCGGAATATTAATTGATAAGACCTCTCTGATGGAAGTGGTAGGTAAAGATTGTTGGTACCTTGCCCACGCTCCTGGAGGTACTACTGGGGTTTCTTAGGTATGTAAGGTCTCACTCGTGTCTTCGTAATCGGGGGACTCAGGGGACGAAACGACTTGTGGCGGTGAAACTGGGGGTGGACTGGCTGGCTGCTCGAGAGAAAACAATCCGGGTATGGCTATAAGATTTCTCAGGGGATGCTTCCTTACATCTTCGGGATTTCCAAAAGGTTGATCACGTCTTGAAGGGCTATCTACAATTCGAATGCCTATCGCCCTTGCAACTGCGTCAGCTGCACGTCCAAAGACGGACCGTTTCTTCTTTGGTTTTCTTTCTAAAGTGGTGGGGTCGGGGAGAGAAGGATAGAGTCCACTTGAGCGTGGTATCCTACTTCTGGTTTGATGGGGGTCTCGAACAGGGAGACCTGCTTTTTCAGCATGTCTTGCTTTGCCTGGTGGTGGACTGCTCATTAATTAGGCGGGTGTAACTTCATAAAAGAGAGTTGTAGCTGACAAAACCACTCCAATGATCCCAGCTGTCATTGATTCGGACCTAGAGGGATGAACTCCATTCAGTAGGACATCACTCCCAAAGAATCTGGCTGGGTGGATTATGGAAGTGGTGAAGTCGTTAAGAATTCTCTTTTCCGGGTGTATTATATCGAAGTTAATCTCAATACCTTTCTTAAGTAGAAATTCGCCTATAGCAATCTACGGTTTGATCAGCGTATATACTCGGTGCTGGTTCATGCACGAGTGTTATGAACATCTACAATGTCTAATCTCTTGTTAAAAAGCTAACCTGCCTGAGGCTGTCACGTACTCTTGTTTTTGGTACTATCTGTAATAGCTAACCTTGATTTAAAAGCTGTAAGTGTAACTTCCTGCTTGGATTCAGGTCAATAAACTTGCTAAACGGGTTATGAATGTAGCCCAAACTACCAGTTCAATAACTTTTTTGGGGTCATATATTTTTACTGTTATCACCTACCGTTTTACCTCTAGTCTCAATATTTGTATTACTTTATTTAGTACTGAACTAATGATAGAAGGAATCGGAAGGATTATTAAAAAGAAAGTTGCGTGTTAGCGGGCAACAATTAAAAATTATTATCCAAAAAGGCAATGAGAGCCGATTTAAAAAAAACAAATGGAATTGTACCGTATAGAGGTTGACACGGATGATTCAGGAGGAATATTCCGGGAATGCGGGAGAGGCTGACCCAGCCGATGAGTTGAAGTATAAGGATGGAAAACGGTAGAAACAAGAGACTGCAGAGACAAGAGTGCAAGTAGTCGCAAAGTCAGATATGAATACGATATCTATGTATTCCTGTAGTAGTAAATGCTATTAAGCCTAAAGCTTCTCAATAATGAACCAAGAGATGAGTTTTTTTCTTTAGTAAAACCAGGAAAAGCTTTTAACTTTTATTTCACATTTTTGTATGAGGAGAAAAAAGAAGTAAGACAGAAGAGAGCGGGGAGAGATCATTCTGTAGCATATTTTTCTAGTACATGTGTTGGCTAACACCTGACTATATCTGCTGGTACTGCATTGTTCCCCTGGTCTAAAAAATTTTGAATTTGATGCTCCACCAAAACAAAACGAACTGGATCTTGTTCTTGTTCAATTTCGGTTTGGTTTGAAGTCTGGGATTGAGAAATTGGTCGTTGAAAAGACGGCGGTAAGGGTAAAAATGATTTCAACCTCTTTGATGTTGACGGTGCTTCATCAGATGATGATGATTCTTCATCTTGAACAGGTTTTGCTGGACGTGGAATTCTTTTACGCTTGGGTGTATATTCAACCTCACTGTTTAGGTCCGATCCATCTTCTGCACGTTTTATATTTTGATTGGCCGCTTTGAATGACTCTAAAATTATAATATAATAGATATTAGAGAATCCAAATAGCAACACTATACAGAAGCACAATTTTGTTAATATTTTTCAACAAATACAATTAACTTAGCAAATATTTTCATAATTGAAGCCGAATACTTTATCCACCTGGGTCCACCGGGTGCTTCCAAGTTTTGAACAGCTTTAACTTGATTTAATAATTTGGCCACCAACGTTTTGATTCTTTTTAGTTAAGGCCCATTCTGTTAATTGCGATTTAATACTTACTTCTGAATCTTCAAACTCCAAGCAGAAATCTAATGAAGAACTTCAAAATTTTCCCTTTTGGAACCGAATTCTGAATCGGAAAAAAACACTTGTGTGGCTGTATCTTGAAGATTGTTAACTGGTTATGATGATAAGGTTTGTTGAGTAGTAATTGGTGAATTAACAGCAACTGTTCCAACTAATTGGTGAAAATTTAAACTCTTTTTATTTTTTCCCCGTTGAAATTGTCTTCTTCGAGATTTTTTCATCCTGCTCCTTCAGGAGTCAATGTTGTACTGAAGGAGGGAAATGAGCCTGCAAAGCATGCCGGCTTTAGAACAAAAAAAGATGGATGATATCTCGTAAAAACCACGTTGAATATTGGTGTTTTAGAAATTAGTAAAATACGTGTTTAATGTTTCCCAACTTAAGGAGACTTTACGGGTTATACACAAACATTTTACACGAGTCTTAGAACAGAGAGAAACCACGTGTATTATTCGGATATTCCACGAGGTGAAAAATCGACCATTTTGTTTTTAAAAGATATCCCAAATTTTCACCAAGAATCCCAAAAAACCACGAGTAATTCTCGGTCTGTGTTACTGGGGATATATATATGCGTAAATATTAAAATACTTAATTAAAATCGTACATTAAAATTGAACCATCTAAACAAAGGTAAAACGGACAAGTAAAAATATCTCAGTAGCATCAAACCAACAATTCGGTCAGGCGTTCGATTCCCCCTAAGAGATAAATTTCCAATTTTCGAAATTCAGCTTCCGTATTTCATTATAAAGTTACATAAATATGTAATACTTCAAAATTAAACATTAATTTTAAAATATCACACATGTCACTGCTTTGATTAGATTTACTATCGAAATGGTCCTTACCATGTAAACACATGTAAAAGAAAGATCAAAACAAGTTTAATTTTTCATTGCGAAATTAAATTGAAAGAACCCTACCCACACGTGTGTTGTGAGGTTGCTTTAAAATATAAATTTGTCGGTTGCCTCATACATCATATAATATAGATCATGTATGTAGTAATCGACATTATAAATATTGAGTCCTATACCTACACTTATACTTGTATATATATATTTTGGCTGTTATGTGGTGTGTCAATTTCTAAAAAACAGAAATGACGCGAGAGAGATAGACGCGTTTTTCTTCGCTTCAGCAGACCCAGAATTTATTAGCTCATCGTCATTAGTCATTAAAGGGACTTAAATATCCACATGACCTTCGATTATAAATTAAAATCCAAGTTCGATGTAGCAAACTCGAGAAATGTTATTATTAGTAATACATTGCTCAAGCTATATATTTAGTTTACAAAATAGTTTATTATTATAACGAGTTTCAACTGTATGAAATAATATCACCAAAAGTTTTGCTAAATCGTGTATTATCTTAAATACTCTGGTAATCAATGGCAGGAACTACACGAAGAATAAAAAATGGATAAAAATGACGGAGTCTTATAATATTTAAAAGAAGGTAGGAAGTATAGACGTTCTTATCTTAGGAAATTTGTGAAGAAATGGCCGTGTGGGGTTGAGCACATCTCGTTATTCCATCATTATTATTACGATCCTTATAGCAGTATTTTCTAATCATTATTATTATCGTCCTCATTATTATGCTTATTATCTGTGGTTAGCCATTCATTCTTAAGCAATTCTGCTATGCATCGATGGCTGGCTAACAACCATGAACGAATCAAGGAACAGTTTTTGCAACAGAATGTGTAGGAACGAACGACTACGCACTTTTTTGCATATTAAATCTCGATTATAATATCAATCTCAAGGTATTATATGTATATGTTAAATGCTAGAAGTTTTGTAAACAATTGTTTAAAATAGGGGTTGAATGTTTTTTTAGATCCAATCCTTTTGTTTTTACCTATTGTATTGAATATTAATTATATTTATACATTCATGCGAAATAATTTCTTCAAAATGATTAGCGCTAAGCTCTGTTTTGTTCGCTCAAACAAAATTTCCTTTTGCAGAAATTGCTTGAATTTGTAATCCTTCTGCATAAATTTAGAATTAATATTATACAACAAAATTTGGTGACCCAAGAATTTTTTTTTACTAAAAATAGCCAATAGTATCCGGTATTACTAGATTCGGTAAATTAATTGACGAAGGTGTGTAATTATGAATTACAAGAGTTGCATTTCTATCTGCAATAATTTTGAACAAGTAGAGCTGAAATTGCGTAGAAACTGTGTATAAATTAATGCAATTATAATAACGAGTGCATTCTACGACATTCTACGTTCTCTTCTTCTTTGACAGTAGTCAGCATCATGCAATTAACAATTCAGAGAACAAATCTGACTTTCATTTTATTATAATAACATCCATCAGAATTCAATTATATGTCATATTGGTATGCAAATTATTCAAAGTCAAAGGTCAAGTGACATAAAAAATGTTTTTAAAATACAAAAAAAGTTGTAATGCATAATATCAGTTCATAGTTGTGTTCATGTAGAAAAAATCCTGCTAAGGATAAAAAAATTTCAAACTTTTAATTGTGGTAAATAGTTGCACAAAATTGTTAAAAACATAAAATTACTAAACTTCGAATCTCAAAATTGTTTTGATTTCCATTTTTTGGTATTTTTTTTCTTTTTAGATTTTTATCCAAAATGTTCTAAATGTTTAAACATTTTTATATGAAAATCCATTTTATGTATCTTGTGTTTTATAAAACTTGACCTAAAACCGAATAGGAACGCCTGGTTTTATTTAACTTTTTCTCTTCTTGGTTTGGTTCATTAGAAAGTCTATTCAAGTTTGAAATTATCGAAATGTTTGCTCTTCTATATTCCTCCGTCCTCCCCGTAATCATCATCATCAGTCCAAACCATCATCCAGCATCACAAATCCTCTAATTCTATATATTTATATCTCTCTTTTTCATATTCCACGAGAGATGACTAAACTTTATATCAAAATACATCACAAAACATACGGCTTATCAAAAACAACCAGTTGCAGTCTCAGATCCGATTGCTTAATCCAGTTTAACTTATGTTCAATTAAATAAGAGTTAATTCAATTGATTGCACTGGACATTTAAAAATTGTTGAAAGTTATAACGATTTGTCAATAAGTTATATGGTTTTGATCCTTCTGGTACTTCCGATGTATATAGTATCTACTTTTAAAATGTGTGAACATTTTAAACAGAATTGATTTTAACCAAATTTCATCCGACATCTAATGAATGAGTAGCAAAAACATTTCAGTATATATTTTAAAGCTTAGCGTGAAAAAATTAAACATTCATATAATCCATCTTGAATAAAAAATTTAAAAATTATAAATAGGATCTTTTTAGCAAAACAAAAAATTTTAATTTGATTGTTAAATCACAGTTAAAAATTCTAAATACTTTCCAACTTATAAGCTGATTAAAAATTTCATTTGGTATGAAATTCAAATAATGAACAAGTGACAGAAATGGATATCATTAAATTAATAACTGGGAACAAAGAGACATTGATAAAAAGAAATGAAGGATCACACAAAAAGTGATCCCAAAAAATCGTCTGGTCATAAAATTGACTAATTCTCTGTTTAAAGGATAATTGATAGTATTTGAAATTATCGAAAACCTAAACAAAAGTACTAATTTTATCAAAATAAATCCAAACTTCTAAAACTGTAAAAAGCTATCACTAGTAACATTGACCTGTTGACCTCTAAAGAGTCCCTTAACCAAAAGGTCATCGCAAACCATCTTCCAACCAGTCAAAGTACTGTATACAAAAATACAAAAAATACAAATACCGTAAAACGCTAAATAACTCCCCCCGTTATAACTCCCCCTCGGAATAACTCCCCCCTTTTTTGGAAGCTTTGAAACAATAACTCTTCCCCTGTAATAGCTCCCCCCCCCTAAATGTCAAAAAGATAAAACAGGTTAAAAAAAACTGGAAAAAAGTTAATGTTTTAATCCTAATGTAAAAATTAGCCAATCCAACAACAATGTTTGGTTGTTTTCTTTCAGTTTATCAGACATTTTTGCTGTCTGGCAAGGAACTATGGATATTTTTGAATAAAGTAGGGTTACATTTTGTGAAATTGACCTTTGAATTATTAACTCCCCTCCCCGGAACAACCCTCCCTCCTGGAATAACTCCCCCCTCTTTTAGGAGGTTTGAAATATTAACTCCCTCGGGGGAGTTATTTAACGTTTTACGGTAAATCAAAATTTGAACTGACAAAGTATAAAGATCAATCATTTTTGATTCAAGTATTTTAATTAAATGTTACTTGCCAGTTTTTATTGATAATCTAATGACTTTCAAATGAAACAAATTACTAATTCGAGTTATGAAGAATGGTTTAATTAACGTTTCATACCTGCATAGCTACTAGCATAATTTTATTTGCAAATATCTAAAAAGATCAATCCAGAATTGAAAGTTAATTAACTCACCATGGATCGGAATGAAAATTTGCAAAAACGTCGAGAACTGGAACAGTTAAGAGAGGAGATAAGAGTCGATCTAGAAGAATATGCCCAACCAATCGCTAACTTTTGAACCCAATACGGAAATGCCAACAACCCTGCCGTAGCCGGAATTGTAAGAGTTGCACTAGCATTTTTCCATAAGCTCCAAGGTAAATTTGCGTAATTATTTCCAGTAACTTTGAGTTAGACTCTTATTAATATATTCTTCTTGTTCAAAAAAGGGGTCATGTATCGCACGATGGCATACACTGACAACTTAATCAGCAAGATGGAAGAAGCGATCTCAAATCCATTCCGGAGCGACCCTGCGGTAAGTTTTAGTCTCTTATTATTTTACAGTTCCCACATTTATCAGCACATTTGATAACTTTCGTGGACTTTTGTTGCACAAATTATTTATCATCTGGTTGGATTCTTAAACTACGAGGATAAACCTAACGGTTGGCTTGTGAGCCCACTTTGGAATGAAGTTCTCAAACCAACCCATCAGTCTAAGTCAAAGCCAAGAGATTAAGACCGAAAGTAAATCGATGTCGATGTAATTTAATCCTAAATTCAAATTTATCAGTGTGTTTTTGTATTTTAGGTGTTTTTGTACGTGTTATGTTGTACCTGTAGTAATCTGGCTGGAATTCAGCAGTGTATAATATATATATGAATAAACAGAGTCCCCAGTGTCATATACGCTGAAAAATGCATTAATTCATTTTAATTAAATTACAAATACTAGCTTTCATTGATCATCTTATCGTTTTTGCGTACATATGAAACAAAGTATAACATTTAGAATCTAAGAAAGATTATCACTGTGCCCCGAATGGGTTTATTCATCAGCGGGATTGGGATTTATTCGAATTTTTTAGCCCGACTCTGAGGGCTTATGAACCCGTGTCAGTGTCTGTCTGTCCGAGGACACGATAACTCTCTTTAAACTTGTCCGATCGACTTGAAATTTTGCACACTAGTTTATTGAGCAAATTTAAAATTTAAGCTCGAAAATTAGCAAAATCGGTCTAAGCGTTGAAACGTGGGGGCTAAAAATGGGGGTGGTTTCTGTTTGTATGTTTTAACTAAAATTATAAAAATACATAAAAACTGCCCAGAATCTTGAAAATTGGCATGGTAGTAGCCTTTGAGCTGTAAATAACGAATACATAGCTCTATTTCCAAAAAATCAGAAATTTTGACCAGAGTGACCCTTCGATCAACCCCCACGGGTTTTTATTAAAAATGTCAAAGAAAGTTGAAATTTTGCTTAGTGATAGTTTATTTGTTCTAAATTTTGAATGCAATGGTAATTTTGCATTAATCTTTGCCTATGGTGACCCTGTGGGGTAATCCTCATAGATTTTTAAAAAGTTCCACAGAAAGGTGGAATTTTTGTAGGTAATAATTTATGGTATCTGTTTGCAAATAGTAATTCGGAGTCGGGCTCCAGGAAGTTACACGGGAAAGTTTTTAGTTTTTGTGAATTTTGAATTTTATTTAATTCTGATTAAAATTAATTAATTTGGAATTGTTTAAATGTCTACAAGTACATGTAACAAAAGTGTCAAGTTATTGACATTACATTATTCACGAGGAAAAAAAAGTATAAAGGTCAATGATTCCAAACAACAAAGAAAGCAAAATTTAGTCAATTATAAAGAAATAGATGAGGTAATCAAGGGTGTTGCTGTTGTTATTAAAGAAAAACAATCAGATGAAGATGGAAGCAAAGGAATTCCACAAGATATTGATTTAAACGAATATATAGATCCAGACTGGAATTGTTCAGATGCAGAAAGTGTAAATGAAGACGAAGACCATTTCGCATTGGGACCTAACAAAACCACCGGAGTAAAGGATGGAAAAGAATTTAATAAACAATTTATTTGTAAAGCTCAAAGTTGTGGTCGCGGTTAGACCTTGAAATCACAAAAGTTCATGAAGGTAAAGAAAATACAACATAATAAGATAGTTTGTTTATTTTTGGTTTTTGTGATTCTTTAATTGATCTGGATTTTAATTATTTTTATAGGAGATTCCAAACCGTTCCACTGTGAATTATGTGAGGCAAAGTACAAATACAGTGTGAGTTTGTCACAACATATGAACCGGGTTCATTCATCAATCAAACATAATTTTGGTGGTTTGGAGTTTAAAATCCAAGAAGAGCACAAAGAGCATAAGGCTATACATAAAAATAGCGACCAGCCCTTTAAATGTACCTTTAGCAATTGCGATGAAGTATTTACAAATTCTACAACATTAAAACGACACCCGTTAATCCATATGCGATGTCTGTGGTAAAAATAAAATTTCGTACAGATTTTGATGAAAATGAATTGTTTGTGTTTTACTGACTCGGTTCGAAAATTTTAAAAATATTGTGGTACTAACCGTTTTACAGTTGCAAGTGATCTCAGGAAGCATCAGAAGATACACGATGACTTTTATGTACGATTTCCGTGCACGGTCTGCAATAAAACGTACGAGACTCTGGGTGCTTTAGCATCTCACATGGTATTATAAAATTTCTGAGCAATTACTGTAGGATTAAATTACAAATTACTAGTAAAGTTTAGTCTTTGATTTTTTTTTAAATTTAAATCTGTGTCTCGGAAAAACGATGTTTTTTAGATTTACAAAATTCTAAAATCTCATTTGAAAATGGACTACAATTTTTTGCTATTCTATCTGCAAGTTTGAAATTTTTCCAAAAATAAACAAACTCTGAGACTAAACTTTGGTCACTTCTGTTTATCTGTTAATCGAAATTATAATGATTCAATTCCCAATTACAATCATTTATCGTCTTGTTATTTTCCAATTTTTCAGAGCGTTAGTTTGATGTTGACAGAACAATTGTTGTAATTTGCATTTGTACTTTTTAAACAAAATCACAATTCCGCGGGATTTGCATTTCTAAACGGACGTTTAAAGTTGTAAACTTTTTTTTCTTTGAAAGCGATATGAATGATGCGGCATGCTTTGAGACTTTGATTCCCTTGAGATGCGAAAATCTTAATGTTCTCTGGTCCTGGTCTTACATAGTGTGTGAAATAATAATTATGATTCCATGCAGAATCTTGCATAATACTATATGTGCATTGTAATGATTGTTGTTTGTAACTAACATCAGTCGGGCACTTTTCAATTCTTTACCTCCATTAAGGTATAGATTCAACGAAGTTAAACGTTCAAAAAAACTAAATTTTTTAAAAAAATTGAACAGTTTCCTAAATTTGTTATTCGTGTTTTGTATCGAAACGGAGAAAACGTGCAAGCCATAATAATAAAATGTAATCAATGTCCAATGTGTTAACCGGTAGAAGAAATGAATTGCATCCGGAAATGCAAAGTGTTACACAATCAAAAGATTTTAAATACAATCGTTACAATGATATGATTATATTACAATTCCTTTTTTCCAAGCGTTTTTTGGCTAATCAATATTCTTGACTTAATCCTAACCTATCCTAAAGGCAAAGAGGAAAGGATGATATCAGCAGTTGAATCATTTGTCTCCCGTCATATCTCGATAGTTCATCGAGTTCCCAGATATAGGCTATCTCACGCTATTGAGAGATGATATTAATAATGATAGAAATGATAGAAATAGAAATAGACAACATCAATAAACTCCATGTTCACGTTAACTTGTTTAATTAGTTACATTCATAAAAACTGGCAGAGTAATCTCAGCTCGCATTCATCACACCACAGACACCTTCTTACAATCCAAATGAGTAGTAGTAGTAGTAGTGGTTTTATTCATTGCTAGATTGATGTGGCCTCATCCTTTACAATCACATTTAATTATGTTGACATACGTTGAATTTTAGTCTCAGATGAAGACGATACATAATATAATATTAATAGATTATAGATATTTTATAATATTTTAACCTAGGGTGTACATGTCTCTGATTGGGATTACTTGTTTTAAATAATGCATAACACTTTTCATTTCATCATAATTTAAGTCTTTAAACAACATTACAAAGTTTTCTCTTTCTAAAGGAATTGTATATCTACTAAAATGTACACGTCTTAAATACTTGTACATTTGGCATTCAAATAGTACATGATATAGATTTTCAGATTTTCCTTGTTTACATACTTGACAGTTATCAGACATATCAAGATTATAAAAGTTCTGTAGAGAGTTGAGTTTTACAATTTTATTACCGATGTTGAAACAGCTTAAATTAGCTTTCCTCTGAAATATTAATTTAACAAATGACCAGTCTATTTTAATGTTAAGATGTTTTTTCAGTTTTACAGTGAGTTCGTATTTCCTGATATTTTGGCATTAGTGTACTATTTTTTATTCTTATAATATCCTGCTCAATTACATAACTTTTAACTTTGCTAATTATTTTTCTGATTTCTATAGCAACTTTGATAATTCCTTGATAATCCTGAGCGTCTGGGTCATTCATTAGAATATTATCACATTGGTATTTGGCTAGATTATTTTGAATACAATTTATCCAGTTCATTTTGTTATTAACTCCTGTTTTAGATTTTAGACCTTCATAGCACATTCTTATTAGACTGTCTCTTGGTCTATTTAGTATTTTCAACCAGAAGTACAAAGCATTTTTCATCACAGATATATCGATAGATTCTATATTAGTCTCCAATCTTAAAAACCATTGTGCAGTATGTCTAGGTAGATTAAACAAAGATCTTACAAAGTTCATTTGGTATACATTTAGTTGGTTTAACATATCAGTACCCCACATATGAGCACAATACAATAATATAGATCAATTGAGTGCATTAAATAATCTCACTCTTGTATCTAGTGTTTTCATTTTTGCTCTGTGGAATAAACTAAACAGTTGCGATTGGGCTGCTTTTGCTTTTTGCACAAAATCGTTACAGATGTTATTATAAGACATGCTGCCGTGTATCGGGATACCTAAGTATATATATTTCTCAACAATTTTTAGTACCTCTTCTCCCCCAAACACTTTCGGCTTATTAAATTTGTAATTACCTTTTCTGAATACAACTATTTTTGTTTTACTTAAATTAACACACAAATGAATGTCTTCAAAGTATTTCTTTAATACATCAATTTTTTCTTGCCAATCAATTGCATTATAGGCTAACAAAACTATATCATCTGCATATAAAAGAATGTGTATTTTTGCTGCTGCAACATTTAGCGCTGGAATATCAGAGTCATGCATAATTTTAATTAAGTCATCAAGAAATAGTGTGAAAAGTAACCTAACCTAACCTAACCTTAAAGTTTCTCCTTGTAGAACTGCTTCTTTACAGGGAAGAATTCACTTTCTCCTGTTTTAGTTCTAATTTTTGCCCTGGCATTATAATATATACTTTTTATATTGTTAACAAATTTTGTGCTTCATCTAATTTTTTCTAATTTTTTTTCGCAGCATCCTATGAGAGATGCTGTCAAAAGCACGTGACAAATCCACGAATAGTGCGAAAACTTTCATTTTGCTTCTTTTTTTACTACTACCTCTAATATTAAATTGTAATCCAGCATTGAATATAAAAATGATCTTCCCATCCAGTACCCTTTTTTGTACGCTCCTTGAAAGTCTGAAATCTTTTTATATTTATCACACCATACATGTAACCTATTTGTCATTAATGCAGTGTACAGTTTTAGTCCTGTGTTAACTAATGATATGGGTCGATAGTTTGCTGGGTCTGACTTGACCTCCCATTTTGTATATAGGCACAATAATAATATCTGACCATTCTTTGGGTGTTTTTTCCTCATACCAACATTGATTAATGCTTTCTAACAATATCTGTTTTTGGTCGTAATTTAGAGACTGCCATGCTTCATTCGGTATATTATCGCTACCGGGGGATTTACATTTAGCTAGCTTTTTGTTTGCATGTTCTAGTTCATCCAAACTAGAGGATATTATCTGTGGACCTTACGCATTGTGTGGAATTTTGGAAATCCCTGTTCATGCATTAGGTTTTTCTTTCGTGAATCCCTTTCCGACCCGAAGGTTTTTCCCTAATTGCGCGAAGGCAAATGCCGTGAACGATTGTAAGGAATGATGAGAAAATGAATTTAAGAACTTGGAAAAATAGAATGAAAATCATTGAAGTGTTGGATTAATAATAGAACGAACGAAATGATGTAACGTTTTGTAAGAATGCCCAGGCTAAATGATAAATAATTAGTTGACTGTAAAATTGATATATAAACTTTAATAAGACAAATATGAAGTAAGGTGTTTTAAGTGTTTAGTATTATTATAATAATATGGTTTAGAGGCTATGAGTAGAAATGTAACTGAACTGGACACAATTGTATGTACGCAAGAAAACTAATTTAAGAACCAAGATGTAATAAGTATAAGGATAAATGAATATGCAAAACTAGTATATAGAAGCCTAGAGATCCGTAATCCGTGACGGAGAAGCAGGATTAGGTGTATTGTCGGTCGTGGAACCATTCTGCAAAGAAAAATTGTATAGTGGTTAACAAAAGACAAATAAGGTGGTAGAATGTCAAGGTCATTTTAGGAATCGGTCAAGTACCATAGTTGAGACGAATTCATTCCTAGAGCCGGGATGATAGGAAGATCTTCCGGAGGCACGATATAAATCACTTGAGAATCGGGAGAGGTCGGATGTGGAGACGATACCAGGTCAAGGCGAACTACATAATAATCGGAGTATAAATTAGCTAGGTTTAAGCATTCGACGAATGACCAATTGGGTATGGAAAGATAAGAATTGTACCTGAAGACTGAGAAGTTTCCATCTCAGAAGAATTAGGGAATGGAAGAGTCAGGGTCCGTAAAGTGGAAGGACCAGGAATTCTATATAAGAATCGAGAAAATCGAATTAATTAGCATAGATGATTAGTAAAGTAATTTTGCGATTGTTAGTCACTAAATGAGTAATGATTAAATTAAAAGTGCGAACCACTTACTCAGTCAGAGATGTATCCGATGGAGTTAATAGACCAGGGAGTGATTGACCGAAATTAGAAACCTAAAAGGAAATCACAAGAAGTCAGAAGTATTAGAATATTGTGAATAATAAGAGTCTATTGTTATATATGGAGGGAAGAATGGAACAGCCAGATTACTTATAGTGTACAGGTAGATGTGTTAAACTTACATGGGAGCAATGCCGTACGTGGTGACGATCCGGTTTTAAACTTGGAATTATATTATGATTTTTATGTGTAGAACAGACTATGGAAGAAAGAATTAGTTTCAGTCGATTATTTTCTGTAGTTAATTCGAGACATTTAGTATAAAATTCCGAATCCATAATGATGAACACCGATTCAGGGACAAAATATTATGTATGAATGAGAGAAAATAATGAGACATTCTGTAAATTTAAGATTGTAAAACAAAAACATCATTGCATATTTGTAAAGGGAGAAGGCGTTTAGTTGAGACGTGCGATAAGGATAAAGTATGAAACCCATGACGAATCGGGTTACTTAAGGAACAACAAAGTCAGCATTCACTGTGCCCGGGTGATGGCCAATCGTAAGATTGTTATAGGTAATATAAAATTTATGTATTATTATTATGTGACGAGTTTGTAAGTACGTAATCTAAGACTTAAGACGGGTATATATATAAATTATCCAGTAAAGCATACTGGTCATTGTACATAATACGTAAGAACTAGAATAAGAGGGGTAGTACACATATTTTTATATTTATGTTCGGTGGAACGAACATCATCTGCAGGAGGAATGTGAGAGTGGAGATTCTTAGGCATAAAAATATTCTAAGTAATGTATTGAGTGGTTATTAAGTTAAAGCAATGTGGAGAGATACGGAGGAGTTATGGAAGTGATACGGAAGAGATATGGAGCTAGCGGAGAGATATAGGCGATTGACTCGCGACTGACGAAAACAGTCGGTTGGGAGAGAACGAATGGACAAGTTAACCAATATGTAAAGTACTTAAGGAACAAAACACTAAATAAAAGTATAAGTCAAAATAAGAATTAATGAAAACCATCCAAAATTTCAACATTAATTTATTAATTTAATTCATGATCATGAAAACATACTCGGCTCTATATGAAACCGGGACTACACTCTTTCAATATTTGTTTTTTTTAATTTTGTAACGTTAAAAAAATCTCAAACTAAATTATTTTAAACTGCTTATACTGTTTCAGGGACTTACTTAAAAGCACGGCTAGCTGCAGCTCATGCTGAAGACACATCGTCATTAGAAACTGACAACGCTTTGAAATCTTCGACTTCACGACCCGCTCGGAAAAAGCGTCGACGAGTTCATTCGAGAAATTTAGAACAGGACGGAATTTCACTGACCGAGGAAGTTTTTTCAAATGCACCTAATGTGTCTTCTTCCTTGCCGAGCGATTTTGAGATCAATGTACCATCAGTCTCTATGCATCTTGGTATTTGTTTTAATATTTATTAATTGTTATTATGTTGAAATTATTTGTTTGTGCGGACTCATTTTTATTTGTTACAGGTTTAAGTAACCAGATTCAAGAAGTACTGAGAGTTGAAGATTTACTGCTTCCAAATCCAAACCTTTCAGTCGACCCAGTTCAGATATCAACAGATCAACGGGCTTTGAATGCTGTTGGCGAAAACAACATTATCGTCATCACCCAGCCTCAAAGTTCAAATTCATCCCGAACTAAACCAAGTAATACCAATAACAGTTAGTATAATTGTATCACATGCAAAATAATAATATGTGATAATTTCTAGGTTTTGAAGCATTAATTTTGAACCGACTGGCAAGATTGGAAACCAATCAACAAGAAATTATGCTGCTCTTAAATCGTACTGCTGGAATCACAAATGTAACTGACGCGGATGTCGAGGAATTCAAGGAATTACCCCCACTTCCGCTTTTAAATGTGGCTTCTCTTGAAAGTTTTGAAGAATTTCTTGGACTAACTCGGAATCTCAACATTGTCGTAATTACAATAACCATTAAGTTTTTCAGCTTTAATTTTTCGTATTCAAACATCCCTTTGTTTGCAGGTTCGATATCTCAGTACCATAGGGGGGCAGGACTTGGATCGAATCATCAAAGGAATTCTGTCAAGGATTTTTGAAAATGGATTCGCATGTGGAATAAGCTACACTGGAAAGGGAAAAGAAAACATCTCATTCATAAAATACGAAAATCTGAATACAGCTATAGTAGGTAAAGTATTTATACTACTTTTTTAAGACATTCTGAATTTAGTAAACCTTTGTATAATAATCATTGTTATAAATAGGCGCTGTAAGGAGAAACAGACTGACTCAAGGATCGACAGAAGCTGAAATAAGGAAGAAAATTA
>JAQGBQ010000534.1:0-20026 GCA_034698485.1 Vertagopus arboreus | reverse complement strand
TGATGGGAAGGCTTCTTCTTCATAAATGAGCCACTTCCTGCGTCATCTCCGCCCTCCTAAAAATCTTCTCAACCCTAAAATGTCTACAAACCCTTTACCTTTTTAAGCTTTTGTCCACATTTAACTTGATTTAACAGAAAAATGTGATTTGCTTTAACCATACACTACTTTTCCCATCAAAATCAGAAGCAACATCATCAAATCGGAATACTACCGTTGAAAAGTTGTATGTAGGCCTAGTCAAATCCATCTTCTTAAAATATTATACTTTTAGTCATTAGTTTTTGTCTTATCTCAATTGGAATTGGAATTGGAATCCCATTTTCAGATTTAATAGCGTAATTTATAATTATCACCTTGAATTAATTTAGACGTTGATGAATCAATCAGGGAATTAGCCAAGGTCTACATTGCACTTAACAAATGAAACGGAGCTCTCAACAAAGCTACTAACTGGTCTTCAAAAAATCGAGACGCATTTCGGCCACGCTTAAACTATACTTATTAGAGTCACGTCTGAAAATAGCTTGAATTGTAGATCTGTTCGTATCATAGTATTTGTAGCTAGTGTTGGTGGTTATGATAGACGATAGCGGTGGTGTTGTGTTTCATGTCTGTTGTCAGTTCGGTCATATAGTTGTAATATTGCGTGTAGCCGTAGAATCCCTCGATTGTGACCCAATTCTTTATTTCATTAAACCACAATGACTTCCCTCTGAGACTTAACGAGATAGATGAACCAACATGGGCTAAAGTCATGAATCAACATTAGAACAAGACACGACTTGCAAATCGAGGAGACTCGACCACTACTGCTACAAATAAATGTGTTCAATGTTAGTGGTCGTTGGTCCGTTTGGAATGTAGTACATGAGTGATTCCTTAGGGGTTGCCAAAAAAACCGTAGGAAAATTCCTTGTTTCCAGAAGGAGCGTTTTGGCGGTTTGTAAACCAGAATAAGTAGTTGTCATTTATTATGAGAGTAGTTAGCTGGGCGGATACTTATCTTGCATGTTAAATTTGAAGCAAGCCAATGTTAATTGAGACAGTATCTTTCCTTCCATCTCCCACAATGTATTTTTATACGAGGATCAATAAATGACGAGCGGTTTTCTAACTAAGTAGTAGTAGTTGCTAGTTGTACTGAAAGACAGGCAGATAGGATCGATATGATGAAGGAAATAAGCTCTGAGAATGTAGAAAGATCGATAACTCCCTGTGCAACAGTGCTATAGGTACATAATACAAAACACTTTGGCCATATTCACCAATTTCCCTTTGACTTCTCTTCCATGATAACTCAATTTCAGGTTGATGCTTGAAATCGATAACACTTCCTATAACATCGTTGGCTTGGTAGAATCTTAGTTCCAAGAAGCGCATAATTGGGCTTCTGTTGGTTCTGCAAATTGCAAAAGTTCCCAAGGATTTAGATGAGAATTACAAAAAATTGCATTGCAGTTTTCGTGGAAATCTACGCCTCGTTAAACTTGCTTTATACTTTGTGTCATTTTCTGCAATATAGAGGATGCAGGATTAGATGGAAGGAAGGGCTTTACCGAAATAGAACTAATATCATATTTGCCATCTCTCATCACATTGAATATTATTACCCCCTGCGGTGTTGAGGGATTTGCAATATGACCCAAATATTTCAGCGAAGTAAAGAGTAAGAAGATTGCTATTATTATGTTTTCGGTATCGATCAGATAAGCATATATAGAGAAGATCTAGATTCTAGAAAATAGAGCCTATGGCATTGAAGATTCAAGAGTCGTGATCTTTGATTCTGATCTATTGTTATTTATATCGAGGGTTTCGGAAGTATCACAATGTATATAATGTGAACGATCCATATCACAACTAGCAAGGAATGTTTTAACTCTCGTAATAATAAAAGTAATAATAATATAGTAGAGATCATCTTTATAATTCGCTCAAAAGAATTCATTAACCTCGCCGTCTGATTTGCCAATTTGCCGGTTTCTAAGCAAGATGTTGACCAAAGATTGCTTTCACGCAAGGTTGGGATTAAAGGTGAAAATAGAAGCCTCTTGTTAATTAATGCTGTAACCTCGAATCTCAACATGGATGATAATGAGCCTTGTTTGTGTTCGCTGTTAGGAAATATTCGTTGCATATTTTTTTCATGAAAAAATCGAAAGTTATTAATAATGTTGCTATTTTTATTTATTATGAACTTTGTTTGTATTTTATTCGATAAGACCGGCTTGATTTTAATTTTTTATAAGCACGAACTGCTTTGGAAAGCCATTAAATTTACCAATTGATGACCATTAAAGATTAATCATACCGTCTGGTCTAGTGTATTAAGAAAATTAGATTTTAAATATTAACAGTGAAATCCAACCTGAGATGATTGCATTTAAATTGCCAATAATTACATACTTCAATATTTTAGAGGTGTAGTTAGTTTTAGTTCACACCTTTGAATCCCTCACAATTAGCTGATAAATACTAGATTCAATATCATAAATTTGATGCGATTTTAATTACGTTGTAAAAAAATATGATACCAAGTATAATAAGTATTACACCTGAGCAGATTAGAAGACCCAATGACCAAGTTATTAAATTATATACGAATAGTAATTCGTAATCCTAATCTCAGAAAATATAAGGACTCGTGCCAATTGTACGTAATTAGTTTCCGGTGCATTGCATCCTAGAAATACGGAATGGCAATAGTTTGCAAAAGAATTCTGTTGATCTAGTTCCCAGGACGGCCTTGATTAAGATGTAATTTAAGTCAAGATTCAATTTCCTGAACTTGGTGGTGGTCATGGCTCTGATATCTTATTCATTTTTTTTCTTTCTACGAAATAATATTATTATTTGATTTATTAAATTGAGAACCCATTAGTAAATGACAATTGACAGCGAAACGTCTGAATTGTAAATTGGGCTGTCTTTAAGTAAGTAAAGCATGACGACAAGCCATTGTCTTCAGCTTCATTTCTGATGACGGAGGAATGCGATGAAAAATAATAAAGCTCTTATAATATTTTTGCTGACTTCATCGCAAAAAAGAACTAGGAGTTTATTTTGCTCCATTTGCCATCGTCTTAAAAGAATATCTAATCTAAATGTCAAAAGTATAGACATTTGTATAATAAGATACTGTGTAGAGGTTGGATCTTTACATGTTCAAATACTAAATAGAGTGCTTTACGGAACCCAAAGAAAATAAAAGAAACCTTCACTCTAATAAAAGAGAGTGATAAGCGAGAAAGAAAAAAACTTTTGTAGTTTCATAGAAGCAGAAGTTGGCTAATGCAATTAAATACAATGAGCTGGATAAATTGTTGCAAGAAAACAATTCATTTGATGAAGTGGGAATTTAGATTTGGGCCGAATTCTGTTGAATTCTTAATTAAAAGAGTTATTTTACTTTCCTTGTGTTTACTTCAACTAAAGTCTACTGAAGAAGATAAAATATTATATTAAGACTGGCAACATTGGTGTTGAGACTTAACAAAAGACTTGTATAAGTTGTTCTTGTAGAAGGGGTTTGAGTTTGATATCGATCTGCAAAACAAAGCTTATGAAAAAACTAGCCGGGTTGGATATGTTGGCATTCTAGATTCTCTAATACTGCAGCATAAGCTTTGAAATATTCTACAAGCCTACTGGGTCTTCTTAATGCAAGTTTGAAGATTTAGAAGGAGTGTGCAAGAGATTCATTGTTTTAAATCCTGAACAATGATTACATTTAAAAACGATTGTAATTAATTTTTAATGAATGTAACATTAAATTCCATCTATCTTCGTCGTCTTGCTATGCATAAACAGCAACAACAACAAGTTGCAGTTCTTTAATTTGAAATCAAGTACAGAATGTCATTCTTGCAATAAATTCATAAGCTTCTGAGAGCTATCCAAATGTTCCGTTAACATTTTAAAATTCAGTTAGGGCTCTGAATAATCCTATGGGCTTAGTAACGCTAATGATAAAGTGTTGATGGTGACAAATGGACTTCGTTAATCCGTTTTTTAAATATTTAAAATGCAATTTCCATGTTTTAAAGTTTTTGCTGGTTTTCGGTTAATTTACTTTGAATAAGAATTTAAATCCACCTCGATTACTGAACTTAATGGAATTGCAATTTTGTAAAGTAACGTTTTCCCATACTTTTATATGAAAAAGTTGACAAACTGCAAATTAAATGTATGAAATGTTTTTAATCTTGAATCTGTCATTGGAGTACTTTTGACTGTTGTGAGTTTTAATATTTCTGCTAATCTCCTTCTATACAGGAGGAACTGCGTGTTTTGAATATTTTTTTTTTGTAAGAATAGTGACCTATTTTTCATACTGTTTATTCCTCACTCACTATATTTTGTTAACGGGAATTTAGACTAAGTAAATTCTTCGGTGAGTCATACGACACAAAACTAAATTTTAATTCAAGACGTCTAGAGTCTAAAAGGACTGAATGGAACTTTCAGTGTCAATGTCAACTGTTGGCTGTCACGAAATGAAAAATCTGTTTTAAAAACCCATCATAATTTTTTACTTGATTCCTTCTGCAAAAAAATAATAATAATAGAAATGATAAGGCTTTTATCCAATTTACATTCAACACTTGGACTTGCGTTACAATTTTGAAATCTAATATTGTGAGACCAGATTTGATGGTGGTATAGTGCTGCAGATGTACATAGTATTTTGAAATGGTCGAACACGGATTCGTGACGTGATTATCCCAAAGATTTGACACTTGACATGATTTCCTCGACGCGTACATACAATTATGCATTTGTTACTTTAATAAATACACTAGATTATTATTATTATTAGCGTAAAGTAACGCATTGAGATTTACTTATTGCTTTTAAACTAATAACAAGGAGGATGAGTTTACTCGTTAGTTCAATTGTATAAGTTTTAAAAAGTCACGGAGACTCTAGCTCTTTTCTTTCTAAGTGCTCGAATTTAATAAAAGCTTGAAATTGTATTGCAAAAAAAACTATTTTTAATTTAATTAGAAACCTATGCGTTGGCTATGTTATTAGTTGTTGCCAGCCACTCGATTCTTAATAGCAGTAATCATCTCGTTCAGGATTATTGTAGCTCTATCCAGTTTTATTTCTTTAATTCAGACACAATGTTAATAGTCGCTTAACTAGTTTTTATTCATTAGGAGCAGCAGGTAGTGTATTCGTCTGCCATTTTAATTCGTGGACGGAAACCATGCACCAGTTGCAGTGTAATTTTGTATCTGTTATTAAAAATACAAGCTATTAATCTACATATTAGTAAGCTAGTTCTATTCTATTCTGAATTGGAACGAGATTTTGTCCTTTGAAAATAAATTGAGGAATTGACATTTAAATTTATGATTCATGTTTTACAATCAACGAAGAATCAACACTGTGTAGAATGTAGGAACAACATGAATTGAAACACTTGAACATATTTAATGTTTATATCTGTAATGTTGCATATCATCTTCGTCAACATTCAGCCATGCAAGATCATGTGCAAATGAAGTTTATTTTATTGCACTGTAGATTGTTAGGTTTGTAGATTCAGAAGTGGCACAGCATACAATTTTCGCATGACAGAATGACAGCTGCGTTATGCCGTTAAGAGAGTAATAAGTGATACACGACTGAATTTAAGATCGTCACTTATAATATTTTCGAGATGAGCATGAGACACCATACCGTATGACTTGAATTGCTTGGATATTCCATCTTAGAAAAGCCAAGATGCAGTTCTTAAATGCCGACATTGACATTGCGATAAATTGCAGATTAAGCATTAGAAAATCTATCTTAGAATAATATTTTGATCCGATGCAATGATGAGAACTTTTCCTGTAGTCTTTATTAATGGAAACTGCAGCTATAAAAAGTTATTGATTGTTAAATGGTCCGAAAAAATGAAATTTTTTGATCTACATAGATTACAAATTACAACATTTTCAGTAATTCATTTTGGTTAGAAACAGTATAAGGAAACTTGTATAATTCTGAATTCAAACTGGCGTTGACAATTTAACATTTAAAAAGAATAAATCTGCATGTACATAGTTTAAGCATTCAGCTAAATTCTTGGATCGTTCGTATGGCCCTCTGAAAATATTTTTACAACTGAGACAATAAAATGAAATCTTGGAGTGTTTGCAATAAATCTGTTTTACTTACGAAGATTAAAGCGTACAAGAATTCTTTCATCACTTGGAGGCAATTAAATGTTTCTTTAGTGTTATTTTTACAAGTTCTGAAAACTGTACAACAGTAGTTGTTTAAATGTAGATGTAAAAGCTCATTGAATTCAAGATTGATAGGCTCATTAGAGATGAAGTAAACCACAAGAATTTCATTTTTGTCCTCTTAAATGACTTTTGGTTGTTTGTGTAGGTGTGAAAAAACTACACGGACTTAATTTAACGCCTTATTTTTTATGCGTGTTATGAGTTGCCCTAGTCTTAACTTTTTAGGGATCATTAAGGTCCTTTATGACCAACAGTGTTGGGACTCTTAATACTCACAATAGTTCATCTTTATTAAAACTAGCAGTTGGGTTTTGTGGGCTTTAGTTCATGTCTGCGTTATTCGCTTCTTGGTTAGCTGTTGGTAATTGCATTTGAGTCATTAAGTACACAGAAGTCGACTTCTGTGGCTTAGGTGTTTGTTTTGCAGTGTGGGTGATTTGCTGATTTGTTTCTTGACCTTCGAATTAAAATTACTCTTCCTTGATCTGTAGCAACGCATTTTGCTTCAAAACAAACAATAAGAATGATTATCAGTTTGTCGAATAACAATCATATGAGTCAGAAGGTGACCAACCACCAGACCAAGATCAATCATCATCTGCTGCTGAGTTTAGTCAGGGCTAATTAGCCATCTGAATCATATAAGACATGGGATAAGACATGTGTGTCATCAGGATCACTGGGTTAGTTTGGTCATTGGTTAGACCGTCTTAAACGACTGCAAAGGAAACGAGATCATGAATTCTGACAGATTGACGACTCGAATGATTCGATGATATATTCATTGATTCATGTCACGCGGATTTGACTCACAAATCACTTTGTAATTGTAAACATTAACCTTTCCCACATTAAGACAGTTAGTCTTTGACTCATAAAATTCTTAGAATTGATCTGACTATACTTCTTGGTGCAGTTGGCATAATTGTGGGAAAGATTCATTTGGTGGTTAGAGTTTAACAACACATAGAAACGGTAGCGGTTATTCGATACTTGAGATATGACTGTTGTATGTATTTGTATTAAAGATATCTTGAATGTCTTGGGAATGAATCGTAAAAACTATTTTATGATTCATACAATATTAACAGGCTACACACGATTGTTTATACTGTAATTGGGCTATGAGGTGATGTGTATGATTTTTAGCAGATGAAAATATGTTAACGGCTATTGATTTCATTTGATAGCTTCTTCTGTTTATAAACTTGGCTATAAAAGTATTGAATGTTTATTCGTTCGATAATAGAATCTGCAAGGTGCAGTTATTTACGAGTAATAAATTATTGGCATTTATTAATCCGTTTGGTTAGATGAGACTAGGAATTTAGATTGTTTGTACGCTACGAACGAGGCTTTTTTTCATGGACTGGAGTTAATGAGGAACGGATGTAATTATCTTATTCACAGATTTATTTCTGACAACACCTAACCAATTATGTCATTTATTGCCACCACCAAATAAACACAAAACATCATCCAATTTGAATTGTTATTGTATGCGTCGACAGTTAACAAGGTTCATTAGCTTATTTCCTACCACTTAATTCTAATTTGCTTACGCAGTATAAATCCCGCATAAATAAAACGATTTATTGAACTTGAAAACTTTAAAACTAAATTTTGTTATTTCTTTTAAATTACAGGATTAACGAAATGGGCTTCTGGTCAGGCCAACTCAGCTCAAGTACCGGAGCGGTCGGTCAACGCAAGGACGGGTTACACTGCCAATTTCACATGCGAATCTCATGGCATTCCACTGACAATGTGTTTGTGGGAACGCCTTGGTGCAGCCACAAATGACAATTCTGCTCTCATCAATTTCAACGCCCAGAACACCCGAGAAGGTCAGAGTGCACAGCCCGGATATTCCTATTTGGGAGATGGATTAGAAAAGGGACAATGTGGTCTGGTCATCAGTACGGTCAAGGACAATGACAATGGAACTTGGCAATGCTCTTTGTTCACTACCACTGGGGCTATTTACAGAGGGACTGTGAATCTTGGAATTCTTCGTAAGTTTGTTTTCATAAATTATAAATGTTGTGAGCAAATGATTTTGTACAATGAACCATATCTTCTCAAACTCAATTATTCGCAATTAGGATATAATATGTTAACCGCATTCCGTATAAATAGACAAGAACTGAAACCACAACATGTTTCCATAATTTCATCTATTTATTATAATTCAGGGTCAGATTTATTCATTCCCAAGTTGCCGACACATCAAAAACAAAACTATTTGTCGATGTTATCGGTGCCGGTACAAAAATAAGAATTACACCATTTCATTTCATTCATGTGCATATAATATCTGGAATTCTGGAATAGTAGAATATCTGCTTGTTGTATTTTTTTAACTACAAGGTCGACCGGCTCATCATTTCAGTGTGGATGCAAAGATGTAGAAAAAGCAGATTCCATTCTATATGAGTCCAAAGTATTTTTATTCCTTCGGGCTAATCGTTAAGCACATAATTTGCAATAATATGTGATAATTCGCCATAATTTCATGCAACCAGAAAAGGTTCACCCTTAGGTTGTATCTATTAATCTGTAATTAATATGCGATGGTACTTTATTTACATAATGTTTACTTTATAACAGACGATTTGGAATTTAAAGTTTTTGTCTATTTTTCATATCATTCTTATTATAGTTTATAGGAGTATTTTAAGGTTATTTTAAAGAATGTTGAGAGAATAGAATAGAGACTTTCGTGAGAGATTTATCACATTTCCTGTTATGTTGTCAACAGCTATAAAAAATTTAAAGTTATGCAAAAATGAGCTAAATGAAGGTTAGCATTGCTGTTTGGATTTTAGACAAAAACATTTAATAAGAAACTTAAAACAATGGCAATAGAAAAGATACTTATGTCATTACGCTTTTGTCATGAATTTTGACACGAGATAATATAAAGTCTTTTTTGAACTTGAAAAAGTCTTGACTGATTGCTTATACCGTTTCCTTTGTGAAATTACTTCAGTGTTTTATTACAGTAGTTTGTAATTCGTGTTATAATAATTCTGTTATTATTTAATGTAATGCAAAACTACTGACACTATCTGCATTCTCAAAGTATAGGATTAAATATGTAGGCCAGATTTATGTTTTTTTTTATTTATCGCGTGTACTTATGTATACACCTAGTCTATTGTTACGTTCATTAACTACCGGTTGGGCAGGGTAGTTTGACATGAGAGTTATATAAATGCAGGGCAAAGTTTGATAAAATGAGATGTATTATTCTAACCTTCTATTTATTTTTGGAATTTATGAGCCATTGTTTCCGAAATATTTTTATGGAATAAAATAAACAACTAACTATATATGTATAGTTGTAGAATTTGAATTTAAGGTGAAATAAATGATGATTTTTTAAATTCTAAAATTCCATGTTTTTATATACCAACAGGAAAACCAGATCCACCCATGTTCAACCCAGCGGCGTTGGCCGAGATTCTTGAAGAAGACCCCAGACTGCCAGGTCAATCGTCCCAGCTAAACGAAATTACATGCTACAGTGCAAAGGGAGAACCTAAGCCGAAATTCCAGTGGTTTATTGGTAAGCCAATTTAACTACCAAAAAAAAGCAGAAACGTGCAATTTAATAAAATTGAAACGACTGTATATTGAAATGTTATATCCTATACCTGTGTGTATTAAACTAATGAGTTTATTCTTTATTATCTATAGACGATCAACTTATTACTGAAAACCTGGGCCAAATTAACGAGACGAAGCAGTCAACTTCAAGCGGTGAAATTGTCTACACATTCCAGAAGCTTATGAATCACAAGTTCACCTACAGAGACAATGGAAAGAAGCTGCGATGTGTTGTGGTTCACGATGCTCTCAATGAAAATGACAAGAAGGAAGTTTCTACTGATATCCGGATTTTGTGTAATTAAAAATTATTATCAGTTATTAACACACTAGTAACTTTGAAGGACTTGTTTAACATGAATTAAAAAAAACTAGACCGACCACGAGCTGCTGATGGAAATGCCCGAGGACGGTATCCAGTGCAAGCAGAATTAGGAGAGGAGAAGATTGTGTCTCTCAATGTTTCTTCAAATCCCAGACCGACAGTTGTGGAATGGAATGTGGATGGAAAAGTGATCAAAGAAGGTCAAGCTTCTGAACGATACGAGGCTTTGTCAATTAAGGAAGTGGAAACCGGAATCTGGGAGGCGAGTCTAAGGATTAAGGGCGTTGAAGAGGATGACCTCACTAAGAAGTTTGACCTCAAATTAGAGAATCAATACGGAGCTGCTAACTTTGTCATCTCTATCAACTCGAGCTCTGCTGGTTCGGGTACTTACAGAATATCACTAACCTTAGTTATAAATTGTAGTATGTACTTTTGGGTGCTTCAAACTAACTCACAAAAGCTTTTTGATAAGTGGTTGTAGAAGCGGGCGAAAGTAATTTGATGTAGAAACTTGTAGATTTTGATGACACTTTGGCTGTAAAATTGTAATCATAATATTTCAGACGTTTATTAAGTTTCAGAGCTTTTAAAACTCACTTGGCACTAAATATTTGAAGTGGAGACGTCGGAATCTTTGCGACATTGTACTAATTGATAATCACAAATCAGAATCAGCCAATATTAACCAAGAATACAGTTAACGTGTCATCAGAATAGTTTGTGTACTTGACAGTTTGCTAAATGTTGGAAACTTGAGATCTAATTTTGAATTGCAGGAGGACTCAACGCGGGAGGAATTCTGGGGATCATTCTAGCCATCGTCATCATCTTAATTATCCTCGCAGTAGGCGTCGTGTACACAAGAACCAGGGGAATTTTATGCTTTAAAGGTGAGACAGCCATGCCTGATTTCTTATGATTTGCCTACCTCTTCCGTTACAATCAACCACTACGGTTTCCTAGTTTTTATGATTTTAACAAATGTCCGTTTGTCCATTCCTAAACATTTTTGTTAACTTGTGTTATATGTAATTTGTTCAGCAAACAACGATATGTTGTGGTGTGTTTTTAGTAGTAGCTTAATTGCCACGACTTATAATAATAATAATCATAACAATTTAGTATATTTAGTCAATATATCCATGATAAGCTACACAGCTTTAAAACAACTTCAAATGCTGTTTTGCTGCCTTCTGAAATTCTACTTATGACTTATCAATTAACCTTCGTGTTCCGGTATGAGGAAACATTTCGCAGACACTGCCTGCAAAAATAGTTTGCTTAGAAAGTTAAGGAGGATATCGCTTGATAACAATCAGAAATTAGAGATACGTAGATCGACTAATGTCCGAATTCTGAATAGTCTTAGATTATATACGTGTTAGATTTATTAGATCTGTGCAGAGTTTCAACAATTTCAAAGCGTTTTGCTGCTGCAAAAAAAAACTTTCTTTAAATGTTCAAATTGATGGAGTATCATAATCAAATTAAATAGCTTAAGAAGCCGAAATAGCTGAACTGCTAATCGTTGACTGCCATAATTTACCTACCTAATAATACACAAGATTGAAATAGCCTTTGCAGAATCATTGAACCTCAAACTGACTATTATCTATACAGAATATAGAATAGGCTTCATCAGACAGTGTGATATTTTTATTTTTGTCCTTTGATTTTAAATTAGAAAAAAACTGTTCTAGTAAAGTTAATATTGAATCTCTAAGTTGATCTTTCGATTAGAATTTAACAAAACAAAACAAACATATTATATATTTTCCACACGCTTTTAAAAACAAAATTAACTTAGCTTGAGCGTTAATTACTAACCAAACCACGTGTATGTACCTTATCAAAGTTAACTTAAATATTCAAATCTTGAAAACCACTTTAAACGTGTCTGTCTGTTTCTGTCTTTATCGTTGTTAGTTTGTTAGATGTGTTTGTACAAAAGTAGTTGAATAGTTATCTTGCCTTTTTTAAACATAAAAGCTCGTACAATGGTTGGGATCTCGCATATCATTTATGCAAACACAAAAATATACAAAGAACATAATACTAAATTTATATAATCTTAGACATAGAGACTATAAATAATTTTTAATGACCTTTCTTATTAATTTGCATGTTGACCAAAGATTGCCTTTTTTATTTATTTATTTAACCAGGAGATTTTGTTTGTACAAAAAAACTTTTTATTTAATTTGCACATATTTAATTTCCTCGTCCAATAGAAATTATTGGGATCCCGAAAATTAAAAAAAACAGTTCGATTAAATTAATCGATCTAGTTAATTGTTACTTATCATTTTAACCATTTTGGAGATTTTTTGGGGATGTGGGTGTTGGTGCTATAAAGCAAGATGCTTGGAATTAAATCAGTCTGAATAAATAATTGAGAAAAACTCGTAATTTTTTTTAAAAGTCCGTGTAATATTTTAGCCAAAACAAGATACAATTTTCGTCAAGTTCTTCGATTTCGACTAAAAAACCTTTCAAATTTCGAAGCAAACTTTGGTCAAGATGCTTAAAAAAACATTTAGAAAATTTACTAACAAATCATTCAATCCACAACTCTTTCTTGATCTTCTGTCTGTCCAAATATTAAAAATATTGAAAACATTTAACATTCAAAATATTTCTTACAAGATGGAATTTTGCAAACCAAATCCATCGTAGAATATTTTTCAAAATATTACCAAAAGTTTTTCTCAATTATAAAAATACCGAATATTCAAAACTGATTTAATTCTACAGGTAAAGGTGAAGACTCCCACTCTACGGCACATATCGACGGGAAAAATTCGGATTTGGGGGAAACAGGGGCAGAAAATCTTGGGAATTCCGATGGGGCTGGCTACCCTCCCTCTCACACACCCCCACTGGGGCACACAAAAATTAACGGGAATTCTACCATAATCCCCCCACCAGCACCAACAATTCCACCCCCACCTCTTGATGATGACAATGGCACTATCACCTACACGAATGGAAATGGACGATCTATTAAAGACAGTCCTGTCTAATTTATTCATTTAGAAAAATTAATTTTTAAATTACATTTTCTCAAGTAATTTTTTTATAATTTTCTAAACCGTCAAGGGATTCCCATCTTTCTATTGAATGACAGCTAATTATTTTGTACATATTTTATATTTATGGTGTAGTTGATTAATTGATTGTATGCGGTGTGGTGTATTTCATTTCAATATTCAAGCACGAATTAAATGGTTGTGTTGTGTTTGTCTCGCTATATAAATTTAAGTTGCACAGTATAAAAATTTGTGAGGATGCAAATTACGCGAAACATCATTAGATAGTTTTAGTTGTCGAAAATTAAATAAAACTCACATTCCATCGAAGTTCTAGATTTTTACCTAGGCTCGTTTTAATAGATTTTAAAAGTTTTGTATTTAACAAGCTCCGTCCGTCCTTATTCCAAATACAGTTTAGCCATTTTAAAGAAATCTAAATAACATTTCTGGTTGTTTTTTTAAAATATAATTTAACAATGACTATATCTATGTAGTTTTTTTTTTATTTCAATTTTATTCCTTACACACTTACAAACTCCTTGGCTTGTTTTTGCATTTGATTTAGCGAATGAGTTAACTTTACTTGTAAAACTGATCTTTATTGTCAAAATGTAAAATGCCAGTTAGACTAAAAATGTTGTGGAGAAAGGGTTGTATGGTAATGTAATATTTTGTGCCAAGGCGAATGCTGCGTAGAATCGTAATCGTAATGTGAGGAAAGTATTGTTGTTAATTGTGAATAGCCACTGTTAACTAATTGTAGTTAGTTTTACACAACTAACAATAAGTAGAGTTATAATATGACGAATCTTCTTGTAGATTTAGATGGAATGTTGCGACTGATGAAATATGCTTATCAGAATTGTTCTTAGTTATTAAAATGGTTATCAATCTTCCAAACACTTTTGAAAAAAGTTCAAAATTTAACGCTGGAATTGTGGATATCTCTTGTATGTATTTAATATGCCTGCTACTGTAAATATATCTGTAACTTGTAGTTCTTCTCTTATTAAAAATGTATGTACTGTCGATTGTGATTATTTATTGGTAATCGATAATCAACTATTATTGTTCTTGACTGCACGATCTATAAATTGAAATATGAATAGACATGGAATGTCACTATAAGCCTTTTCTGCTCCAATCGTTTCAAATTTACGACGAATGACAAAAACCCTATTTGCCTCACTTGAAAGCTTTTATTGATAAGACTTTATAAAATTTAATATATTATAAGAGTGTGTAGCATTTAGAGCAGAAATATTACAATTTAGAATTACTGCAGGTTCCAGCCATTATATACAGACGTTAGAGGGTATTTAAAATATTTAGATTATTTAAACTTTAAGATAAAAAATGAACTTTTTACGCTTTGGGCGACGAAAGCTTAATAATTATTCGCTAATGTGAGACAACCTTTTGTGTGGTTTTAAAACGCTATAAATATTACTATTATTATTAATATTAATTAGTGTTTATTGTGGTAAAGCTACGACTATATACTACTGCTGACAAAGAAATTTGTAAACAATCTCATGAATAATTTAGTAAGAAAAATGTTTATGTTTGTTAATTTATTTGGAAAAGAGAAATAAAAAGCTCTGTGTATTCAAGTAACAGATCATTCCAAGAGTCTGTTTACTTTATCATATTTAATCCAACAATTGCAATGAAATCTCTGGTTCATAAATTTTTTAAATGAGATTTTTAAAACAAAAAACTTGGCACAAAACCGCACTTTAATTTTGATTTCTCTGCTTTTTCATTTACAGGGGATGACGGCACAGCTTCTGAAAAGGAAAGGTAAGGTCTCACCTCGTTTTTTTTGTTTAGTTTCAGTCACTTTTAAGTTTTTAGATAATTTTTTTTAATTTGTAATAATAAAAAATACTTACTTTTCGAAAACGAAGGATGGACGGAGGATCAACTGGCGGTGGGGCTGGAACGACGGAAGAAAAGCCTTCGCGGAGACTATCCTCCCGACTGAGTGCATTTTACGAAAACCTCTTGGCTAAGAAGAAGGACAAGACTGCGGTGGTTGACGAGGAGGCTGGAAAGGCAAGTTTACGTTCCTTTTTTTCTACGTTCAACGAATACAAATTGCATATTCAACATTTGTTACTTCCTACTGTACATACTATAAAGATTCGGATATGAGTAGAAAGTTTTGAGACAGTGGAATCGGAAGTCGGATGTCTGGCTTGAAAAGTCGGGAGTTAGGTAGGTAGTGAAGTCGGTTGTCAGAAGTATTAACTTTTATCTCTGACTGTAAAACTTATATCTTTTTTGGATTACGAGGTAGTCAACTCTGGTCTGCTGAACTTTCCCCAAGGATCAAGAATCCGCATAAATAAAGATAAAAGAGATGAGATGCTTTCTGATCCAGACACGTACTCACTTCCTAAAGCCATTTTCGTCCACAAGTGTTAGTAGTCGTTTTATAAACAAACCCAGATCTTTTGAAACTTCCTTACAAATTTGGAATAGTAATCAAAATTACTCATCGTAGCTCTTAGCATACATACTACTAGCTAGGCATAAATGATTCAGTGAATCTGCTGCCAACTTGTAAAGCTCTCCGAATGTCAATAAAAGTCGCCGACAAGCCGACTAATAAATAATTCATTACTAATTTGCATAACCTCATGTACTAAATACAATGCTATTGAATATTCCAGGACAAGGATGGAAAAGAAAAGGAAGCAGTTGAAGGTGGAGAAGGCACCGCTGTCTCGGATGAAAAGAAGCCAGAGGACATCGTATACGCTGAACTTGACCTCAAAGCGTCCACTGGGGAACCAGGGGCACCAAGACCCGAAGTACGATGTGCCGATGACAAAACCGAGTACGCCGAGATCGTTGGGGTTGTCCCACAAACAAAAACCGTGGACGAGACTTCTCCAAAGAAATCTCCACAAGGAAGTCCGAAGAAATAAAATACTAAACAGACTACTACATCATGGACGATATTAAAGAAGAACGATTAAGATCTGACTTTATGAATTTCTGAATTATACTACACGAGGAGGAGTTAATTGAATCTCTAAAATTACTGATTAAAATTTATATACGTAAAGTCTAAGACGAGAAATGTAACTAGGGTTAGGTTTTTGTCACAGTTTCTTATATTGGAATACAATTGTTAAAGAGCATTTGTTTATGCAAAATGAACTTTTACTATTTAAGCTTAAGGCTGTAGGATTGACTTTTGAACTGTGTGACTGAATCAACTCTAATAGATCTGTCTTGTCTTCAAACAAATTTCTAGATTTTAGTCTAGTATAATGCAAACAGTAGGAATTAGCAATTTCTTCCTTAGATTTAGGGATGATGACTCTGTAATGAGATTGTTATGACGAGATGTTGTTACAAAGGACTGACTTATTATTAATATTATTAATCGAATCTCTCAACAGTGTTTTGTACTTTATTAACTTTTGCACTATACAATACAAATCTGAAGTATTCTCAAATTACGGGTTGTGTTCACGGAAACAAAAATCGTTCAAAACTCAAATCATTCAATTCTTAACTCATCTAAATTGACCAAACGTATTAACAAATTAACTGTTTATTTTCCCACGATCTTTCACTTAATGGTGATGTAATATGCACACAAGAAAACAACATTTAGATCTCAAAGTAACAATCTGCTCTTTATTGTCCATTTCTTCTTTACTTACACTCACAGTTCAACTTTTTCAAATGTGTAGAGATTTCAAAAACATTAAATTGTATTTACCAAATGAATCAAAGTACATAATTATACTTTAGAGTTAAGTAGTATTATCAACTAATGTAAGTAGGTTTTAATTATTGTTGTAAAACTATACTAATTAACTATGAATTTTAAAGTATTTATGTAAGGCTGATGCTTTCGATGACGAAAGTAAAGCACAAACCAGACAACCCAGCAAAACCCGGAATAACCCTTGTAAAATGCGTTAAAAGAAACTTTTTGTAACAAAAAATGTTTCAGCGTTTTCAAGACAATGTATATAAACACTAAGATATTAAAAACTCTTGTTAATTTAGGGATCAACTAAACTAGCATAATATTAATTAATTACTTAATTAATTTAATAGAGGTATTGTAATTCGCCAATCATCAAGATATCAAAGAAGCTTTCAATTTTCAAAGGACTTTTTACTCCATGAGATTATAGAAATCTTATAGATCTGATTGAATTTTTACGATAAAACTGCTTCTGTCAATTTAACGTGGCTTAGTTTTTGTTCATATCAGATTTTTGCATTGAAATTAAGCAAAGGTTATTAAATATTAGGAAAATTTAGTTTAGACGTTAGGTTTTAGTTGAGAAATACACAAATTTTTCAAAACAAAGCTCTATTTCAATATATATTAGCTACTGGACAGATTTATTAACTATGGACTATTAATTATATTTTGCTATTTAATTTAATTATAATAAGAATTGTATTTGTAATTAAATTATAGATGTAATATTGAATATTGTTAAATAATTTATATTTGACTTTCGGGTTCGTGTGATTTTATTTTAAAATGAGATGCAAATTTTTAGCTTAATATTTAACAATGAAAAGGTACTCAATTCTAGAAAACGGACAACACGACGAGAAGATCATATAATATTTTATTTATGCAGTAACAGAATAAATTTATTACGATGAACTTGTGATTATTTTAAATATGCTAATTGATTTAATGTTTTATTTGTTAAATGGACAATGTTGTTTTCTTCTGAAAGGACCCATGCTAACTTTTAATTAGTTTATAAACATATTAAATACCATTTACTTCTGTTTGATATTGAAAGCTCAGATGTTTCAGTTGCATCTGTTGGTGCGTTTGTTAATTTGTTGAAGACATGAGAAAATTTGTTTGTTGTATTTGTGTTCATCATTAAGGAATAAATGTACTTTTTTGCTAATTTTTCTGTACATTTTATTTGCATCTACGTTCCATGAAATATCTGTTTCATAAAGAAACTTCGTATAGCTATCTATATAAGTTAAAGAAGAACAGAACAATTTAATACCAATGAAAATTTCGTTATAAAATAGATTAGGTTTTTACAAGTGACTGTGTATATAATTAACTTAGCATAAAGAAGATTTTAAACCCGGTATTAATGATTATTTTCGGAAACTTTCTAATGAGTATAACGTTAGTTTTATCTTAATGCAATTAATAATGCTAACTGTATTTATTACTAAAAATGCCTAGAAACTCGGAGTAAATAAATATGCATCATTGACAATTATGACAATCTGATTGTCATAATTTCCAATCTGATTATTGCTATTACAGAAACTTCAGTACTTCTGAGATACATTCTAAAAGCTTAAAGAATTAATGAATTATTTCAATTGATTTCTATTTCTTGTAGTTTTATTTGGTATTGAGCAGTGATAACTAGATTATAAATCACCTTGCTTAGTCTGAAATAAACATGATGTAACCGGTTACCAGAATGCAATGCTATTGTAGCGTCACTTTAAGACAAGCTAGAACTAAATGTTGTCAAATGACTGTCAAAGTGAATAATTAACACAATATGATGTCACACCAGTATGCTTATTATTCAAGAATCAAGATTGAAATTGCGTAAGTTATAAAATCTTGTACATTTCATCTTTCTTGGTCAGTTGTTGTTCAACACTTTTCCATATTGCATACATATAATATTCACCGTCTCATTATTATACAAAAAACTCAGAATGTGGAAATTCGCAGTTTTCGTAGCACTTGTGGGATTAGCCATAGCTTATCCTCAGTCTTCGAAAAATAAGCCAGCAGTACCCAGCTATTCCATAACTCCAGCTTCGTCCAAGAACTCGGCCGTGACCCCTGCGACCTCTGTAGCGTCAACTCCATCAGGACCTATCAACCCATTCAATTTAACATTCGTCGTTTCTGGACGGGCTCTTCCAAGTAAAAAGAAAAACACCAAGATAGATTCCTACATTAAAGTCTTCCATCGAAAAGGGTCAACCGCTGCGACTGTTTCCTCGACTACAGCCTCTACAAAGACAGCGGCCGACTGGACCCTTATTGGTCAAACTGAAACATTGAAAGCTAACGAGAACCCAGATTTTGATAAGGTTTTCTCCTTTGTTTGGACCAAAGGGATGAATCAAGTATAACATAAAACATTTTAAACCATTTTTAACCATAAAAAGGTACTCTATTTTGATACTGATATATTTACAATTAGATGTGGCATTTTGAAGTGAAGCAACCTGCAACGCTTAGCAAAGATGGATCCGTTGGACAAGCTGATGTTAATATTGACGAATACGTCCTGCAGAAAAATCAAGACATGACGGTTAAGCTTAGTGACGGGGGGTCCTTAGTCATTAAGAAGACAACACCAGTAAACATTAGGCTTTATGCCAGGTAATGTTAATGGTTGTTGACGACAGACATGGTTTTAAATGCTAATTAATTCCATAAAACTTTAGGAATATTCCCAAGATGGACACGTTCAATGGACTCAGTGATCCATTTGTCGAAGTTTTCTGGAGAAAAGGAAAGGCAGGAAATGACACTCTTTTGTATACGACAAAAACGATTGAAGATGTCGAAAATGCGGATTGGAATGAAACTATCGAATTTGCCAATTATCAAAAGGGAACTGATCAGGTACTTAAAAAAATAATTATGCTAGATTTATGCTATAGTTCCAAGTTTTCTTTAATTCGTTCGTACCTTGTTTAGTACTGGCACTTTAAGGTAAATGACAAGGATTCTGTCTCAGGGAATGATTTTGTGGGAGAAGCTTTGGTTGAAATTGATCCCTTTGTCCTGAAGAGAGCTGCCAAAG
>JAQGBQ010000533.1:0-20029 GCA_034698485.1 Vertagopus arboreus | reverse complement strand
ATACTTTCAGTTTGTATCTTTAACATGTAAAATCAAATGCCACAAGCTTAAGTTGTGGAAAATAAACATTTAAAAATACTTTAGATAAGGTAAACTATTTTCTACAAAAAAACTTTTTCGAAATCTCAGTCTTGTGCATTATACTATATTCACAGAAAATAATTCTGGAAGCGAAAGTTAAGTTACTTGTGACTTGTATAATGTCACGAAGAGCAAAGTCTAAGCCTCTTCTTGTTATTGAAAAGTCATGACTATTTGTATCCAATCTCAATTATAGAGTGCAGATGAAAAAGCAATAAATACAATTCATGTTGGTAAATCAAAAGAAATCAATTAACTGTCTATTACAATTCATTGCACACTGAACCATCTTTTCGTCACGTTATTTCAAAGAACCTTTATGGGAAAGGAACCAATGTTGACACGTTCATAAAGAAAACATGCCACAGGAATAATTGAATTGATTTTATTTAATCAACCTGTAAGAAAATCGTATATACACCTGCCAAGTAACATATTTGAAGTGAAGGGATATTTTTTTAATTGAAGAAAAATTAAGTAACACTAGCTGTCTATTAAATTATCACTTTCCATTCAATGGCCTATAAGAGATAAAAATATCCAATTACAATCGACAAGCAGCTTCCATTTAATAGGTCTTTCTTCTTCAAACCCTTTATTCCTGGGCTTATTCACGATTTAGCACAAACTCCTATCACCATCATTGACTCTATATAATTTTAATAAATTAATACAGGAATATTATTTATTCGATAATTCGGCAGTTTTGAAATCTGCAAGAACCCCTAAAAACCTAATTGCACGAGAGATTGAAAGCTTAGCTCAAAATACAAAAGTTCAATCAACTGAGATTTTTGACCAGCAAAATGGAAGCTCAAGGGACCGAAATGCAAGAAATAAAATCGTCCGACTACACATTTGATAAAGTTTCTCGTTGGTTTGATGCAGATAGCTTCAAAATCTTCAACCAAATCGTCCGAAGTGGGGACATTGTTGAGCTGAGGTCAACAAACGTCTCTCACTGGGGAATCTCTCTTCGTGTTAAGCAGCCCCCAATAAGCCCAAAGTCAAAGTCTAAGCAACCCAAGCAAGTTCCGGATGAGATTATGGTCTTCCATCTCATTCATTCTACAACGAATCGGGGTCAGGTGGGACAATTTACATTGGAAGAGTTTTGGAAGCCGGACAGCCGAATAAGGATTAATAATACAAACAATGGGAATGGATTCAATCTATATGGAAATTCTCGACTCATTCCTGCTGCTGGCATTCTACGTAATGCTATCGTCGCTCATGGATCTACTTCCCTCAAGTGGCATAAATGTGCAGATTTCATTCGTTGGTCTTCTGAAGACTTTTGTGACGATCTCAGAGTTCCAGGGAACGCAAGTACAGTTGAGACTGTTTCCAAGATAGTCTGCATTGCAAGTACCGTTGGTCAATGACAAACATGTCGTTTAGAATTAGAAAAGTAGCTAATTCTACTGATTTTATTTCGTATAATACTTTCTAATACCGACGACTAAATTCTATAACAAATTCTATATAATACTTCAAGCTGTTGACGTTCTTCCAAATGTTTCCATCTTAGCCTAATTAGTCTGTATCAATATATTCGGACATATACATATAATGATCGTCTCAATAATAAGTATCCAATCAAGGTGTATTTTAATTTGATAAATCGTATTTCGTTGTAGTTTGTTATCAACTATTAGGATTGAAATTGAATATATCATGTTTTATATATCTATAGACAATTGAGAATGCAAAAAGAAACATTTAACATTTTTATATTAGAGCTCATAAAGCAATGTCATCTTTTCATTCCAATTATAATAAAGCTTGAGTTTGGGGTTTAATTTAAGCTAGAGAGTTTAATTCGCCTTTAAATGTTTTATCAGTTTTGTATCTCCAAATATAAACTACATGAGTAACATCATAATATGATTAAGGTATTTTTAATAAAAGATTTAATCCACATTGGTATCTGGAACCTTGAAATGATCATATGTTTTTTTTGTAGTTGCCTTCTATCATTACATTAGTAAAGCCTATATTTAAGACGAATATAAATTTTAACATATTTTATTGTTTTGTTTTGTTCCATTTTATTAACAGGAAATGTGAAGTTGAGCAATTAATTATCTAGTTTACTATGACCCTAAATAAAACAATCAAATAGAAAAACCAATTAGTGTTCTAGATTCCAAACTCGAAACGCATGGATTATGGATAGCAGCATCTTTCTTGTTTTCAAGATAGTAAAGACATAAAAAAGAGCATAACCCACAAAATATGAGCGTTTTAAATATCTTGCAGATTCAAAACAATGTTCAATTGCAAATCCATCTTTGAAATTGAACTACATACTTTGTCGCTTAAAAAACACATCAATAAAATAAGACGGTGAAAGCATTTATGCAGGATTTGTTCAATTTGGCGTACATTATGATTTTATTTAACTCTATCTAACACACGGGTACACATGTACACCCGATTTTTTCCATTGTCTTCCTGTCCTACTTTGTCCAATGAACAAGTTACAAGAAACTGAAACATTCATAAGTCAGTGACCATGGGATTCTGAGAATAGCAAATAAACCACGTATGCAAACTGCCGCGTGTCACAAGGAATAAGATACATGCCAAGAAATGGCAAGAAATGAAAGCTTTTGTACATGAATGTATATTGACGATCAAATCAAAACGACAAGTGTTCCATAATTTTCTAATGGGTACTTTAACCTACATAAATATGTATATATATTTCAATGCATTCAAACAAAAATAATTTAAAATCTACTATTAGATAAACTAATTTATATAGTTTTCCTGAACATGATTTATTACTCAATATTCTAACCTAAAAATTGCCTAGTACTATAACAGACTTTGATTCTTACAAAGGACATGAGTATGAAACTCGAAACAAAATGCTTGCCTGCAGAAGAGTGGCTTTTATTTGAATGGATTCGTTTTTTTCTGAATTTATAAACACAACTGTTTAGAGAAAAATATATGCCAAGGCTTTTTGGGAACATGGTATTTAAGAATTAACCATGCGGGATCAATATAGTCAATTGTACAGAACCTTGGGTACGACCTTAAAATCTTCTTAACCTTAAATATATAAAAGAATAACATATTTATGATTATGCAAGGCTACCTTAAACTATTACATGCAAATTAAGTTAAATGTATTGGGTAATAATCCTGAACCGGAGGAAAGGAGTACCTGTAGATGATAGATTTCAAGTAAAATTATGCTGAATTCAGTTTCTCTTTTTAAAAGAAAGCAGCAGGCTGATTCGGCATGATATCCTGTAGATATCTATAGGTTTTTTGGGTTACAAATGTACGAAATGGTACAAAGAATTGTGAGACTAGCATTAATCAATCTGTCGAGCCTTGGCAATAGTGCATTTAGGTGATTACACTATTAGACATTTCCTATCACAGCTTGTGATGCTTACATGGATAATAGTTCTAGTATCTGTTCTTATTTGTACCATTCGATAATATAATACAATTCCTGATTCAATACACAATACAATTCACCTTGGTCAGTAACTTCTTTTGACTTGAATGTTCGATCACGCCACACTCACAATGGCACAATGGTATGTAACCTTCGTGAGAAAATATGTAAGTAGCCCTGTCCTGACTTACTCCAGGAGAAAGTCCATCTACTTTTCCAGTCACATTTTATCATTCAGCCAGGTAAACTGGCGTTGTTTCCAAATAAACATACTAAGAAGTAATTAGAAAGAAGCTTAACCGATTTATTTGCATAAGATTTTTATTTGTATACTTAGAACAACTTGTGTCATTACAATTGATCCAATTAGGGTTTAGTGAACCTTTGAAATTCAAGGTTGAGTTAGGTTGGTGTTGGAGATTTATGTTTGAAAATGTAATCAGGGACGAATTTGAATGACAAAATAAGTTTATAATGTCTGAGTCTGAAGTGCCGTTTAAAGATTTCCTCGCGTACCTATATCATTCTGCATCCACTTCACCATCCTCAACTCGGATGAATTCCAGTAACTCAAAACCTCAGCCAAATATCAAGTCAAACAATAAGTCTCAAAAGAACCCGTTGACACTTCAAACATCAGAAACGACCACAATACATGGTAGAAAGTCGAGGAAAAGAAATAATAGTGTCAATGTAGTTCCACAAGATCTTGGTGGACTAAACATCATAATTAAACACCAAGTAACATCCACGCCGAAAGTCAAGAAGAAGACTATGACTATGAAGAAAAATATAGACTCATCATCTAGTAAGCAAAATATACAACAAAGTTATAATGAGAACAGTACAACTAATAAAACATCTTCATCAAGAACGATAGCTGAAAATAAGCCTCTTCCAAAAAAAGATTTAAAAGATCGATCGATAATCCCCACCACAGACCTTGATACTCTTCGTGCTGTACAGAAAGATCTTGAAGATCAGATAATAATAGCCAAGCCTTCAAAAGACACTGAAATCCGACCTCAATCTAAATCATCCACGAGTGAAAACAGCTCATATCCTGAATTATTAGGGGACTATGAATATCAAAGTGACAGCATCGATAACAATATTGATTTCCAATACGATGTTAACCACCTTTTCGTACAGGATAATCATCATGATCTGTCCTTCTACAAAAACTTCTCGGCGACAACAAGATCCAAGTCATCTCTGGCTTACATTTTGTCCAGATCTATTACAGATCACAAACATCATTATAATCATCAAGAAATTACATTCTCCCTATCAAAACGATTGTCTCGATCAACCCCCATCAAATTAGATTTGATAACTTCGACCCCTCTTATAAATAGCGATGATGGGGACGACTACGACGAGGAAGATGAAGAAGAAAACGACAACTCGCTTCTAAATTCATACGAGGATGAAGAATGTAATAGAAGAAAGTCAATTATAGGTAGTGCAAATTCTAATAACCGTGAAGAAGAATCGGTGACCCCAACGAAGATGACAAGAAGCCTATTGGTTACGAATAGTCAGTCGAGCCCGACCTTGAATGTTATGGACATGGCTGTGAATCGCGAGTCTTTGACTCGAAGAATCAATACCTCTATCCCCTCACGCCCTGCAGAAGGAGTCGTTTCGAGACACAAAAGGACGTTGTCTCAAAATGAGAGTTCGACAACCAGCACCACGGTCACAGTGACAATGGACACGACGTCTTTGTTCCTTGATTCGGTGTTCGTCAACCTGAAGCAGGACGTTGACAGTTCAGCTACCATCAAATTGTTCTATTAAAATAAAGAACGAGACACCTTGGGCGAATTATATCGATTTAATGAATGATGAATGGTAAATAATATTATGCTGGATATCTTTTCTATTGTAACTTTCATTAGTAACGAAGGCATTCCATGATATCTCTGAACAATAATACATAAAATACCTATAATAGTATTACTTCGGCCTGAGAAACTGTCAAGGTCATGATTGGGAAGATTACTCAAATGTCAGAAAGTTGTAAGCTATCGCATGTTTAGATGATTAAATGCGTACAAAGCTGTTATTTTTGCTTGTAGAAAAGTCGGTGAATGAAATTATAAATCTCCATTACAGTTAGAAATCAACTCACGATCAAACGTGTTTAAAAAGCTAAAAAAGACATGTTTAGAACGATTTAAGTGGTTTATTTTTACAATGTGGTTAGATACTCTTAAAAGATTCAAAGACTAACTTCAGATTTAGTTCAGATGCAAGTGAAGAATAATGTTTGCATTTTGTTTAATTTATAAAATGCATTGATTTGTGGAATTATTTTTACACATCTCTATTTTTCATTCAAGATTTCTTAATAATAATATTATTATTTTTTAAACAAAATTAGTGGATTAAAAACTACAGGAACTAGTATGCATTTCAAATCAAAATCTGTAAAGTAGTAAAGGAATAATCGGATATCATTGTGAATTTGTAGATGATTCATAAATAATTTATGGCATTGATTGAAAAAATTGAATAATTAATGGTACATTTTTAATTTCATTTGCTTCATTTGTAACAATGAACTAAATTTATGCAAATTTAACTTAAAAAAAGAGTAAATCATGAGAAATGCATATAGAAACTTTATAGGACTTCTATGTTTAAACGTGACTTATACTAATCTTTGAATGCATTATTTCCAATTTGTGATTTCTCAAACAAAACCAAAACTTCAATACCAACCTGAAAGTCTAAAATAAATTAAAGACAAATGATTTTACATTTTATTTTGCATTTTGTCTTTTTTTTAAATGAAATAAAACCAAACCAATTACTTGTTAATTTTTATTCACTTAAAAAGAATACTGCTTCTATCTGAACTAGAGTCAGGGGTCGAGGATAAGATTACATTAATTTGAAGGACGATTCTTGCTCCCAATCTCCAATGCATATTCAATATTTGCATGCAATTTAAAAATTCCATGTCAAAAATTTTGGATGCCAAATGCCAGAAAACTGAAGCGTATTCACTTTGACAAGCTTGTTTTCATTAATTATAATCTACATAATGTGTTTGACTAGGTACTGGTGGAACTTTTCATATTTGCCATGATGATAATGATTAATGATTGATTGAACATTAAAATAAGAATGCAAAGGGTCAAAAGATAAATAGAATTTTATTTTTTAATTCTTCAAACGTTAACCGTTATTTTCTAGACAGCTTCTTCTGATTCATCTATTTCTGGAATAGGAGGACAAGAATATGATGCCGAAGTCTCGGTTTCATCAAGCAGAGATAAAACGCATTTGTAGACACAAATGTATTGTTGTTCTGTTTGTACCATCCAAACCTTTAGTTTCAAATTGAACAATTACATCTCACTTTTCTCAAAAAAACGATAAAACCAATGGGAACTTCATCTATCATCATGAATATTGCAAAACTCTTACCCGTTCCCTTCGCATAGTATATACGATTCCGTAGATATCCACAGTTTTTAGAAATTTTATTTGTTGCATTGCAATATCAACGGCAATCAAGGTTCCCGACCGTCCTACACCAGCACTGCAGTGAACAATAATTGGAGGCACTTCTTTCCTGTCAAGGACTTCAATCTGATTTGGAGTCCTTGGATGCGGCACAAACTCTCGAACGGTTCTGAGAAAGCTAATCAATGCCTCAACAGGATCCACCGCTCCGAAATCAGGCCAAGTTAGAAATTGGAAGTGCTTTATGATTCTTGTCGTTCCATCCTTAATGACAGAGGGGGAATTTTTCTTTGTATTAAGTTATTTTTCATTGAAGGCAACTCATAAAATGATATGTTTCTTTTTGGCTTACCCTTTTAAGTCTGAATTCAGATATGATCCATTCATGGAATTTATAACAGTCTATTTTTTCTCGGAGAACCTCAACTTCTATATCCCCATATTGCTCCACCATGGATCCAATTGGCCAATACCGATAGCACTTTTCTCGATCTATAAAAAAAAGTATAAATTATTTTATATATTGGGTTCAATTCTAAGAGTAATTATGACATTCAACATGAGATTAACGAACCTTTGTCGATGCATTTAGTCAGCATCACGATGGCCTTTGACTCTGCCTCCCAGCACATCCTCCAAAAATCATCACATGTCGATTTCAGAGGACCTTGAGTCGCTATAAATTCCTTACTGGAATGAAATCCCTAGAAAGTGCCAAAAAATTGATTTGAGAATCCTATTATTTTTTTCTGATATGAATTCTCCAGTATGCTTACCGATATATAGTTCGCATTTATGTAGTCACTGCCTTCAACTTCATCAATCAATGGGAGCATGAAACGACTGTGATCATATGCCAGAATATTCACAAATCTGTTCTTCAGTCTGTTAACCGGATCATCAGCGGCGATAGAAGTCAGGGTCTCATTAAGCTTGAGTTTTTCAAACTCATCAGCCAGGTTGCAGTAAGAGTCGGACGACAGTCGCTGGAAGTGGTCACGGAAGCCCTGAAGTTTGAGACTGTGCCTGAAATGAACACAAAAATAGTTAATTACAATTTAGCCTTTGACATATGGATAGGAAGTGCATTACTTTTCTAACATATTGAAACCAAAATGCGTGTTTTTTTGCATTCTGGAGACAATTTAAGACAGATTGTCTCCAGCTTTCTCATATAGAAAAGAAACAGCTCAAGTAAAAAATGACTCACGATGTTTCAACAGTAGACTCCGTTGTTGAGATGATGCTTTTCCTCATGGTTTGGGTTGTCGCTTTCGGCCTCTCTCCGAATATGTACTGTGCGGAACGCTTGATGAAACCAATACAAGTTAAAACAATGGTAATGGAGATCACAGGTAACCCCAATACAATTAGTACCGTAGATTGCGACCACTGCAGATCAGCTTGTGAAGAAGAAACAGGTTCTAACGTTTTGTAGATCTCGTCCCCGAGCTTGTAATCCGGAAGAAACATGATGATGCACTTCCGGGTTAAAAATGAAATTCAAAATTTGAAAAAAAAACTAGTTTTTAGAGAAAATGCTACTCTTCTTTCGCATCCTTTTATTCCAATGGGATTTTAAAGTTACTGCACACTCCATGAAACCATATGGAATAGTTCATTTCCTAGGTAGTTGTTTTTCAGTTAATGCAGGCACTTCCACGTTTTATTTCCAAGTAATTAAAAAGTTAAACAAAGTTCGGTTCATGAGCACGAGCTGTTTTTATTCGTACTAGGCAGTGAATTGGTACGAAAAATTATAGCTGCAAATATATATGTGTAATTTACAAATATTTGATTTTGCATAACTCGGTAGCTCTAGTTTAATATTTCCTAAGTCAAAACAAATGTGCCTACTAACATTGATTGCTATTACTGATGGGTCGGTGGAAAATCTGATATAAAAGATAATCAATAGCCAGCATACTTGACGCGTCGTGATTCGTCTAATCAAAATGCAAAGGGTTTATCATTATTACAAGTTCATCCTTGTTTACAAAGTGATAATGATGATATTGCCCAATGGCAGGCCAGGTTGTTGAAGCTACGTATACATGTATTGAGTCTTGGACATTTATTATTTCAAGGCAATGCTATTGTTCTGCTTAAATTGATTAAAATCTTCTCGCTCTTCCAAGTTTCTTTCACATTTTGATACCAGCAATACTATATGGTCTAAGCTTAGGTTAACAAAAGTTTTCCCTTATCAGGGTCAACATTTGTAGCATAATTTTCACATTACCGTTGGCATTTAATTTTGGCTTAAAATAAATAAAAAAGGTTAAATGATGAAACAAATCTACTGTAGTCAAAAACCAGTACAAACCCAAATGAAACAACCATTAAATCCATGAATGTGTCAAAATTTGATACTGATAACAGAATAAATAAAAATATTGATTTAAAACGAGTAACATACATAGTAATTAGGATTATGATAGAAGCGGTTATATCTAGAATCTACAACATACATACAAATAAATGCATGTGTACAAAAAAAGAATAACAATGTATGAAATATTATTTAAGGGTCAAATGGCTTTTGTTAATTAATGTAAATATATATATGTTAAGAAATACAGATTCTTTCTACATTAGAAGTTATTTCCTCTTCCATTTCTTCGTCTTCGACAAGTTTGGCAGCCACTTCCAACTCACACAAATCGAAATTGACGTCATCTTTCTGGATTTCAGCCACAGCCTGACAAATCAAAAGTTGCTTTGCAATTTATTTGACAACTGTATATTTATAAATATCATAGAAACTTCAAATACCTTTACTAGAGCACCATTAATAGTATCAAGATTCGATGGCAACATGGACTGCGCCCACACACAGTACTCCTGAATATAAAGCTGGTTTAGAATGTAGTATGGGTCCTTTTTACTAAACACGTCGTGAATATCTAATAGGCATATCAAAATCCCAGTTTGACCTGAAGTAGAAAAATAAATGTCAATTTAAAATACTATTTCATGATTATGCTAGTTGCTCATTACAAATCTGATAATTTATAACCGCTATACCTGATTTAAGCACTTTAGAAACGTCTTTGAAAACTTTTTTCGAAAGGTCCCAGTTTCTGTACAAAGGGTAGCTTAGAGAGCGACGCATACATGACCGAACCACGTCATTAACAGTTTCAAATACCTAGATTAAGAATAAAAACCAATGTTAAAGTCAAGAGTTCTCAATAAGTTTTTTTTTAAAACAGTAAACTAAAACTGAAAACTTACGTCAAACCATGATAGTGTAGCACTAACACGAGAAATATTCCAGGCGGATTCAATAGTGTGGGATCCTTCACTTGTTCTCCAGTCATAGCAATAAGCAAACAAGATGTCGATAAGCCCTAGATGAAGTCGTTTCTGCCAAACTGTATCCAGAAGAAACTCACGGTTTCCCAAATCTTTTAAGCAATCTCGATTCTTATCTGTAAGGGTTTTTAGTGAAGATGTACTGAATTTAAATTTCTCCAATCTGGGTACATCATCTCCCATCAACAAATCCGACAAGTAATGATCATCTGAGAATTTCTCTGTTTCGTCTTCCTCTTTCATTTTCCGTCTTTCTGAAGGGGCGAGGCTATCTGGATTTTTAATTACATTTACTTCACTAAGTTCCACCTACATTAGAAAACAAAACTTAAATTAAAATATATTTTCATACCCCCATGAAAATTCTAATAAAAAATGTCGACAAACTCAAAACAACCTCATGAGTTTTTCCAAGTCCAGAATGGTTGTTTGCAAAGCCATATTTGTACTGATTAAGCAAACTTTCGGCAGACACCTCCTCTTCGACCGTCTGTTCCACGGACCATTCCTCTTCATCCATTTCTTCTTGAATATTTGTTTCGGCTGACGAGCTACAGCCGTCTATTTTTTAACATATAGCAATTACCATATGTTTAATTAAATCGTTCAACAGTTAATATAAAAACGGTAAAGATAGTTTTACCATCGATAACTTCAATGAGTGGCTTCGTCTGCTTTTTCTTACCCCCCTTGGGTTGAAGGAAGGATGTAAGCATATTCAAATTAGGAAATACTTCACCGGGGGTTGTCTTATCAAGCCGAATGACAAATGTGGACTTATCTGAGTCATAGTTGGCAGAACTTCTGTCTGTTTCTTCAACCTTCCCTGGTAAATTAAGTCTGTAACAAAACAAATGGATAATGTTACTACATACTTTAATAGTTCAATAACTAATTACGGATTTTTACCTGAGGTAGTAAGGTGAAGAGTAAAATCGAACATCATCCTCATGGACAACAATCTCTGTTTGTTTAATACTTGTGTAAGGGGCATAGACGGTGATGATAAGCTGGTTCTCATCCTGATCCAGACTGAATCTTGGGGTTATCATTTTGGTATCAAATCGAAAAATTAAAACAATTCCGATTTATTTGTTAGAAAAACACAAAACACATTGCAGAATTGCACATGTAGAGATTTTTTTAGAGATTTTGAATCCTCGTGCCAACAAAGCCAGGGAAAATTGAACGGAATGAAATATTTTTTCATGTTCAATGTTGGGCGTTCAGTTTTGTCTTTTGTTTCACTCTTCTTGTTTACCTGTTTGGATTTGGATTTTTTGAAAACCCAATGCAAATCCAAATGAAATGGAGGATTCGAAGGACAAGAGAAGAAAGTCTGTTGCAGAAGACGTGCCAGGATCCAAAAGTCAAGACCGACATCGACGTAGGAGTTCCCCCTCCAAAAGACAAAAATCTCGCTCTCCATCCCGGCGTCCACCTTACCAACGAAGTAAGGATGTTGTAAATAATAATGATTCTTGTAGAGGAGCTAGCTCTTCGGGATTTAAAAGTCATCATGACTCTCGACCCAATTCTTTGAAGCGCTGTGATAAAGAAGATTCCCGAAGAACTAATAGACACGATGATAGTCACTCCCGCAACCGAAGTGTTCGAGATGGAAGACTGAGACAAGTCAGTGGGGACGGAGGAAGTAGAGGAGATAATAGAAGAAGTAAATCCCCTTTGAAAACACCCAAGAGTCGAGATGAAAGGAAGAGTTCCCCAAGGAAAAGGTCTCGATCTCCAGCCCCACGTCCAAGTCGTCCTCGAGAAAAGGACAGTAGGTCAACAAATGGTTATGGCTCTTCGTCGAAATCTCATCGTGATAATAATATCCGAGCTTCCTCAACCCGGTGTGAGAAAAATGAAGAGTTTCGCTCATCTGGAAAAAGATTTGAGAGTGTGGACCCAGTCAGACTGCACAGGGGGACGGGGGATTCAGGGAGGTCGATGAGGCCAGATTATTCCAAGAATAAATTCCATGAAAGTAGAAATTCTAGAGATGTGTATGCTGCTAATAAGGATAAACGTCTTCCTCCTGATCGTATCTCAAGCTTATCCTCCAGGACAAGACACAAACGTGCTCTTTCTGTGTCTAATCATAATTACCCTTCAAAACGGTCAAAGAGTGATAATCTCGATATCCCAAGTCTGGAAATCCTTAAATCTTTGTCATCCCCAAGTACCTCTGACGATGAATTGGAAGGCCTTACTGTTGAAAAATGGGTCCGCTCTGCCCCAGCCGAGTTGTACTACCGTCGTGAAAACAACGGGTAAGCAATATTTGACATTACAATTTTGTTTACATATATGCATATTTTGTAGTGTATCCATTTAACAATGTTTATTAATCATTAATGAATCTTTATATTTCAGAGAGTTCATGGCCACGGAGCGAGCACAACTTGTATGTGAAAAGTTCGAGAAGAAGATATTACTCCGAGCACAGACCGCTCGTTTAGAAGCTGAACGCTTAGGAGAACAAAAACTTGTCGAATTGACTGAACAAGAAAATCTAGAGATTATAGAACAACGGAAGCAACGCCGATTGAAACGAAAAAAACAACCGGATGATTGTAACAGTAAGAATGTCAAAGATCCAGAAATAAAAGTTGAGCCAGAAAATAATCAAAATGAAGTAATAATAAAACAGGATTGCAAACAAGATAATGTATGCAAGCACGAAGAAGGAGAGATCTGTGACTGCCCAGAAAATAAATCCGATAAGCAAGAACAGCCGCACAAATCCCCAAAGAAAGTACCCTGTGATAACAAATCAAAATATGGTAGTCATAATGGAAGCAGATGCAATGGAGCAGCTACAAAAAACGATTGTAATAATCAGAACAATAAAAATGGCTGCAGAAAACAGAACGAGAAGAATGATAAACATCAAGCTGATACAAAAAAGAAAAAGGCTGCAAGTTCATGCAAGAAGAGGAGTAAAAGTAGTAGTGATAATTCTTCAACTGATTCTTCAGACTCTGAGTCGTCCGAGGAAGAATGCGGAATGTCAAGAAGTGATGCTGCCAATCGGGAACTGGAAAAGAAAAAGAAACACCCACGACGAATGGATGTTGAACTCTGGCATAACGACCCAGGTTTAATGAACGATGGTCCAGTGTGTCGCTGCAGTGCCAAAGCCAGACGATTCGGAATTCGACATGGATTTTATCCTGGAGAGTCAGCGATTCCACTTTGCAACCCATTTTCTACCAATAGCGATCGGCTTGTGCACTACCGTATTACAATTTCACCGCCGAAAAATTTTCTGGTCAAAACACCGTCTGTGATTACTCATGATGGTCATGAATACATATTTGAAGGATTTTCCTTATTTTCTCATTATAAAGTAGATCTAAAACTACCACCTTGTAAAGTGATTAGATTTAATATTCGATACGATGTGTTCATAGCTGAAGAGAAATTTCCAGAGTCATTCTGTGTTAAAGAACTTCAGCTCTTTGAGACTTATGTTTTCCGAGAAATTCTAGAACTATTAGATCTGAAGTACGACTGGAATGAAGAAGGTAGCTGTACTCCGTTTCACCTCATGCCTCGCTTTGTACGACAGTTACCTGATAACGGGAAGGAAATATTGTCAATGAACCGAGTGAGTATTTGTGAACCGTTTGGACTACAAACTTTGGAAGAGTCTTTAAAAATTACCTTTCTAAATCGTAATTGTTTTACAGGTTCTGCTGCATTTACTGAAAAGCGATCGAGAAGTAATGAAAGAGGAAGAGCTGCCATCATTCTTCACTATGGAGCAGTCAGAATGGCAAAATTTTGCTGACAAACACAAAGGAATGATAGTTACAAAGTTCGGACAGAAGCCGTCGGCTGTTAGAGTGGACCAGATCGACAGAGATATTAGTGACCAGAAACCAGGTACGTTTTATTAACACTATTAACAGAGATCTTTTCTCAATTGCATAAACAAACTCGGAGTTGTAATAATGGGGTTGAAACATGCATTTTTGATTCCATATCCATCAGATCCGGGGGATGGAATACCGTTTCCTTGGATTGTTCATTTTGGAATTCGGCCTCCCCAACTTTCATATGCGGGTAATGCGAGCTATCAGCGGGCTTGGAGGCGCTATGTGAAATATCGCCATTTGCTGTCAAACATGGCCAAGCCCACCGTTGAAGAGAAGCGTAAGCTAGTGAAAAAAGAAATGAAGTTACAGGAAATGAGGACCGCCTCGTCTATGAAACGAGACGTAACAGTCGCTATATCTTGCAAGGGTTTCCGGACGACTGGTATATTTTGTGACTTGGTCCAGGTTTGTCATACGAAAACAAACAAAATAATATCAAATATTTTATTATTTAACTAGTAAGTTTAACAATATTCTTTGTAATATAATAGCACGCAATGCTGATTCCAGTTTTAGTTGCCCATCTCCGATTCCATAAAGCTCTTTCCACACTTGAGTCCACTATGGCTTACGAATTCAAGAATCGATATTTGCTTCAGTTGGCAATGACTCATCCGTCATACCGTGAAAACTTTGGTACCAATCCAGACCATGCTCGAAATGCTTTAACGAACTGTGGAATTCGACAACCCGAGTATGGGGACCGAAGAATCCATTATGCTTCAACCCGCAAGCGAGGAATAAATACTCTCATCAACATCATGGCAAAGTATGTTTTTAAAAGTTAACAAGATGTATTCTCATGTTAATTCATATACCAATTTCTACAAGAATAAATCATTTTATTTCAGATTTGGGTCAGATCATGAAATGGAGTCAGAAATAACACACAATGAACGATTGGAGTTCCTTGGAGATGCTGTCGTAGAATTCGTAACCTCCATTCATCTTTTCCACCTGTTTCCAGACTTGGAAGAAGGAGGATTGGCAACCTATCGAGCTGCAATTGTGCAAAATCAACACTTGGCAGTCTTAGCTCAGGTAAATTATGAATAATTTAGTGTAATATTTAGATGTTGAAATCCTGGGTAACTAGATTTTAAAACAATCATTTTTCCTTGTAGACGTTAAACTTAGATCAGTATATGCTGTATGCTCATGGAAGTGATTTGTGCCATGATTCCGAATTGAGACATGCAATGGCAAATTGTTTCGAAGCTTTAATGGGAGCTCTATTTCTGGACGGAGGAATACAAGTAAGAATATGTTTCAGCTTATTTTATTTTATTTTCCGGATTTAAACTCATTTGAGGTGTTTCTTATTGTTGGAGGTGGCAGATAGAGTCTTTGGAAAAACCCTGTATGGGAACAATCCTGAACTACATAATTTATGGACAAACTACTCAAGGCACCCTCTCCAAACTCAGGAACCCGACGGTGATCGACATTGGATACAATCTCATACAGTACTTCAAGACTTGACCAAGTTCGAAGAATATATAGGAGTTGAATTTACTCACATTCGATTATTAGCTCGAGCATTCACTGACAGAAGTTTGGGATACAATAATCTATCGTGGTACGTACTAAATTGCATAATATATTTTTACTGCTTTCATTCAGATGTACTGTATTCTTTTTATATTGTCATTTTTAGTGGATCTAATCAGAGACTAGAGTTCTTGGGTGATACGGTCTTGCAACTCATATCCTCAGAGTACCTATATCGACATTTCCCTGATCATCACGAAGGTCATTTATCGGTATGCTAGATCTTGTAGCTCTAATTATTATAAGCAAACAATTAATTATGTTACAGAGCTGTTTCAACTATTTTTGTCTTTCATTTATAAATTCGTGCCTTTTCTCGTTTGCAGCTATTAAGAAGCTCTTTGGTGAACAACCGTACACAAGCTTTAGTATGCGACGACTTAGGAATGACACAGTTTGCAATGAGAGGTGATCCTAAATCCGAAATGAAGACAAAGGACAGAGCTGATTTGCTTGAAGCATTTCTTGGGGCCCTTTATATTGATAAAGGTTTGGTACACTGTACTGTATTTTGTTCAGTTTGTTTCTTTCCAAGGTATGTTGAAATTTCAACTCGTCTTTAAATTATCTATCAATCTGTACATGACTGTATTTTTTATATACATAAAAGGTTAAACAAGTCCATCATAAAACAAGAATGGAACGATCCGAAATCGAAATTGCAGCAATGTTGCCTTACTCTTCGAGCTATGGACGGGAGAGAACCGGATATACCTGTGTATAAAGTAACTCAATCGCTAGGACCAACCAATACTCGAATATACATTGTTGCAGTGTACTTTAGAAGTAGAAGACTGGCAACGGCTCAAGGTAAAATATCCAGATTTTATCAATTATAAAACTAAATTATGTAGTAACTTCATATAGAGTAAAAATATTGTCTTATCAGGTCACAGTATTCAAGAGGCAGAGATGAATGCCGCAGCGGTAGCTCTTCAAGAGTCAGGACATTTATTCCCTCAGTTACATCATCAACGGTCGGTAATGGACAAGACGAGTAAAAAATTACGACACCGTTGAATTAACATCGTACCCATGCAATCTCTCTATACCAAAAGCTATTAATAATTTGTTTATTTTTTCCTTTGAAATAAACTGATTTTCTTTATTCCTGATCCGATTTCGAGACTTTTGAAAGATTCTGTGAACATCAATTTGCTTTAAGATAATGTTTTGCTAAAATCGTAACCTACCTCACCATATTACACCTCAGTTAGTACAACGGACTACAGCTAATCTGTTTTGAATTATAATGTAGGGTACCATAAATTGTATGATCCTACTACTACATCTTGTTTTAGTGAATGATTTTGAAATTTTCATCATTCATACAGTGTGAGCGGTGGTACTAACGAATACTTCGAATTTATAAGGGTGTTTTATCACTATAAGCAACATTTTGTAAAAGTTATTTTTCGGTAAATAAAGTGACCTTGTTTAGTCAAAATAATTTCATTGTGTCCATCACAAAATATTAGTTATTTATTACTGATTATCACTGATTACAAAAAAGAACAGTACCAAATGTTCTAGTCAACTACAGATTCAAACGAACAAAATACTCAACAAAATATACAATTTAAATACTTTCAAATTGACAACTCCATTCTCAAAAAATAATTATAAATTAAAAGCAACTTAATTTGTATAAATTAAATAGATCAATCAACAATCATTTTTTTAGTTTTCAAATTGAATTCTGAAACGATAGCGTTTGGAAGATGAGCATTAACATAAGGGCGTGTTTCCTTTACTTTTGGCTTTGGGCCTGCTGTCAGCCGTTTATCCACTTGATTGTCAAGAACCGCACAGTGATGCATAAAAACCTCATTCGACTCATTCAACGTAACTCTCGTAAATATGATTCGAGGTGGGGTACTTCGGGCAAGAGCAGAGCTTGGATGGATTTTCGCCCTTACGCTTGGTTTCTTAGAATCTGAATTTCGAATAATGTAATGTCGCCCAGCCGGTTCTAGTTCAGCTCGATTCTGACCAAGACAATTAGCGAAGACCGTTGTGACGGCCTGCTTAATTTCTTCGTCACTTGAAGGAGCAGTGATGTTATTGCCACCGGCCCATTCCATGAGTTGACCTCGAACTTTGACAGCATACTTCATAGATCTGTTAAAAATTAAAAATCATAAAAAAATGTTTGTCATTCAATTGTCTGTATGAGGTCGATAGGAAGTCTAATAAACCATAAAAACATAAACATACCGCTGATTGATCCTATTAGTTTGACACCATACACTTTGAGCTTTGGACTTTTTGTATGCTCGATAGATATTCAAGTACGTTGCGAAATCTCCTTCTGGGGCCCAATAAGATGCCATGGTTTGGTCGCGTTCCCCATGATTTGATTCGTAGATTGTATCAGCTTCGATCATAGCAATAACCGTTGTAATTTCAGGATACACTCCCCAATCACAAGAACGCCAGTAAATGTATGCAAGCTTGGGTTCCAACGGAATATTAGCAAGCGCAACCCCAAGAACCGTCAATTTTAATTCGGTTTTTGATTTGCTTATGAGATCCATACGTTGTAACTCTTTGCGTGCATTTTCTACCGCCTGTAAAAAAGCAGATTGTCAAGAATGGATCATTACAATTGAGATTTGTTGGATTATTATAAATAAATTGATTTGTTTATCTTACAACTTCTTCAGGCGGATCTAAAAATGGGAAGTCATCAACTGACCTATACCCCAGGACTCCTAATAGCAAAAAAAGACTACACAAGTCTGACCTCTGAATTTCTGGCATGTCAAACGGCTCCATTTTAAGAAAAACATTTTTGGTGAACATTCTATACACAGTTCCATTGCATTCTCTACCAGCTCGGCCCGCCCGCTGCTGCGATTGGGACTGTGAAATGCGATGAACTTGCAATGCATCAAGGGAGCAAGTATCCATATAGTATCTTTAAGATTCAAAGATTTTGAAACATTAATGTCATTAAGGACGTATATATAAGTAAGACATTATTCATTAGAATTTGTATATTAACGAACCTGGACTTTACATGTCCACAGTCAACCACGATTTTTATGCCTGGAATTGTTACAGATGTTTCAGCTATATTGGTGGCCACTACAATTTTTCGTGTCCCACTCGGCGGCATGTCGAATGCTTGTTGCTGTTGACTTTTAGGTAGAGATGCATAAAGTGGAAATACTGCCAAAGGGCAGCAGTTAGAGAGAGCCCGTAAATATCTAACAGCTCCTTCAATTTCCTCTTGGCCAGTTAGAAATACCAATATGTGATCACTGAAAATATAATTCATTGAGATAATTATTTATCATACATTGAATTTATTTCGACAACTTCAAAATCAGTATTTGTACTAATATTATATAGTACCTAGATGGAAGACTTCCATGAAGATCAATGACTTTACTGATTGTCGCGCTAAGATACTCTTCTGGGTCACTGTGCAAATGCTTCACTTCTACCGGGTACATTCTACCACTGACCAAAAGGACTTTGGATCTACAAATAAAATACGTACGTACGTACATCAGTTTTAAAGCTTTTACGATTCAACTAGAATATTTTCAAAATAGATTCAAAAAGCTTACTTTTCAAAGTAGCGGAAAAACTTATCAGCTTCTCCAGTGGCAGTCATGACTATGACTTTTAGAGGTGAAAAACTCGACTCTGAATGATTTCGAACTTGTTGAGCAGTTTTCACCAATCCCATACAAATATCTGTGTCAACTGATCTCTCGTGTGCCTCGTCAATGATGATTACTTTATATTGTGAAAAGTTGGGGTTCGTCATGCTTTCCTTGATTAGAATCCCTTCAGTCATAAATATGATTTTCGTCCGATTCGTCACAGTAGAATCAAACCGTACAGCATATCCAACGATTCCGTCAGTTTCTATCCCATACTTCTTACTAAGACAGGATTCATTCAGTTCTTGTTGAACACGAGCAGCTAAAGTTATAGCCGCTATCCTTCGAGGCTATGGAATTTAATTGATCAATTAAATTATAGTTTATGTTCAAAAAAAATATCACCGACATTTTCACAAAGCAGCATACCTGAGTAATAACTATTTTAAACTTCCGGGTTTGCACGGACTTAAAATATTCAAAAAGAATTTGCGGAATCTGTGTAGACTTTCCACTTCCTGTCTCTCCCATCAAAACAATTGCTGGATGTCGTACATATTGTTCTACAAAACTAAACAAAAACATTTGTTTAAAAACATACTCTAGAGCATTTAATTATTTGATTAGAGTTTGTTTATACTTACTGATTGGCGACCATCGACATGGGTAATTTA